>JAJOOS010004743.1:0-59463 GCA_029582725.1 Solanum chiquidenum
TACTAAACTTTCATAAGGACCTATTACCTCCCTAGACTATTTAATATCGTATTTTTTACCCCCTGAACTATTTAATAGTGTATTTTAAAGGTATATATATGTGCCCACGTGGACACATTACTATTTATAATTTTGCATTATTTTTTATGTCCACGTGGACAAAATATATATGTTTAAAATACGGTATTAAATAGTCTAGGGAGGTAATAGGTCATCATGAAAGTTTAGTATCGTAACAGCAAATTAGACCAAAATTGAGGTATTTTTCAGACCCTTATCCCTTTATTCTTAAAAAAGAAAAAGTAGTAGAAGATTGTTACTGTCCGTTTGTTTTTTTATTACTTCTTATCAATTCCAACCTTTTTCTAATATAATTTTTTAACAGTTTAATTCTATTTTTACAATTACTAGAACGGAAAAGTTTTTTTTATTTTTTGGGAGGAGGAGGGGGGGGGGCATTTGCTACTGTACGTTTTTTCAGAAAAAATATAATTAAATAATTGGAGCAGATCAATAAGATAATTAAAATAGATATCTTATTATTTCTTTAAAAATAGTTTAAAATAAAATTTAATGAAAAAATTATTTAAATTGATGGAGTGATTTTCTAAGTGAAACATAAATAGTTGGGTGACATTCTAAGTGAAACATCAATAGTTGAGTGACTTTTGAGTTTAACAAAGTTGAGTGACTTTCTAAGTGAACAACTCAAAGTTGAGTGACTTTCTAATTGAACTATTCAAAGTTGAGTGACCATCTGAGATATTAACTCATTTTTAATCTACGAAAAGATATTTATCAAACTCTATAAGATTAGATTTAAGAGAAACTATGAGAAAAGAGACTTCAATTGAAAAATCAATATTTAATGTTTTTTTAATGAAAAACTGATAGACTATTGTCGATTATAAAGTGTGAGGCTGCGATTCAAAAGTAAAAATATAAAATGAAAGTATTTATTTTATATCATTTTTTAATAAAAAATAAGATTTGTCTATCATGGCTAGACGATGTATTCCCTCGATTTGAGTCTGTCAATTTTGTATTCAGAATTACTATTTTTCAACGTTACTAAAATTCATCATGTTTCATTGGTTTTGTCCTATAACGAACTAATGTCCATCAATTTTGTTCCTCGTTATTTGGCCTTTTCCAGTAGTGTCTGCGAGTTCTCGCTAATTTTCTTATTCATTTTTTTCACAATTTTTTCAAATCTTATGGACATAGTTCGATAAATATTTTATTGGAGATTAATTTTAAACCTACACTCGAATAGAAGAGGCCATTTTTGTCCACTTGACAAATTTAAAGAATCAAACACTGTTAAGTGCATGCTACTCATGAAACATAAAAGACCAAATTGGTAATTCCTAATTCCTTACTTTCTTTTCATCTTATTTCATTGGTTGGTCATCCCAATTATTTTTCACCATTTGATTGAGCACATCTTTATTTATTTTTTTATAAAAAGAAAGTTGAATGAAGACTTTTGACACACAATCTATAAACACTTAACATGATAAATATACCCTCCTAATGAAACGTATTAAAAATGATTCGCAAATGCATCAATTAACATTTTGATCTAAAAATACCGTCAACATTTGTTTTGGATAAAATATATCCCTAAACTAACATGCATCACCTCAATTTTGGGTACAACATCATCAAGTATTTGCAACAAATATCAACCACACCCTCTCAAAAACTACCAACAAGTTTCAGACTTCAAATAAATATTTAATGATGCTTCTTCAAAACTTTCTTCAATTATACAATCCAGTATGAGAAATGGGGATAATGCTCCAAATCAAATCAAAGGGTATTCACCAAGAACACACATCTAATTTGATAATATAATATGGTAAAATCAATTAATGACCGGAAAATAAAAGAGAAACTGCAGGGGAAAGGGAGGAGAAAACATAAATAGAGAGAGAGGCAACTGGGGAAGTTAATTAAGCTTTCAGTAAATTATCTAATAATTCATCGGCATATATAGAGGGGAGGGGGGGGGGGTTCTGGGGAAGTTAATGAAACTTTCAGTAAATTATCTAATAATTCCTGGGCATTTTTTGAGTTTATATAAGTTCTACCACAGTGTACATCATAGAGAAAGCACTATAATCATAAGAGCTGCATATATCACAGCTTATTCCACATGTGAAAAGCCTCCACCAGTCTCAGCCCGAGTCCTGCATACATAGATGCCATCGTTTAGTTGACTCATGGACAACAGGTAAATGCAAAAGAGAGTTAACGCCAAATTACAGGAATTCAACAGGGGGCAGGGAAGGGGTCATAAGGGAGGTGCCAGGATTAGATTGCACCAGAAAGGAAAGAAGGCTGCAGCTTGATTTACGTTTATATATGGGGATGAATGGATAATAAAAGTTGAGTAGATTGTGCCAAACAACATATAACTTGCTCATAAGAAAAAGATCATAGAAACATGGTCACAAACATTTTATGCCTCAATAAATGCAGGACTTACTCAGGTTAAAAGAACAGAAATTCATTCCAGGAAATGTATGACATTAATTATGAGAGCATTGTGCTGACATTCTCATCAAGCCTGGCTTCCGGCAAAAAGGTCTTAGTTTTTGCCTTCTTTCTGCCAGCCTCTCCACCTCACTCATGGCAGAACTTCCATCAAAGTTACAAAAGCAGAAACAGAACCACCTTGTGGAGTTATCATGGAAAAATCGAAAATATTTGGCATAGCCTATCGTTCCTTGCAGGATTGACACCACACATTTGAACAGACAACTGTTAGGTCAGTGTCCCAAGACCATCTGCTTAAGCTACTAGCTGCTATGAACAAGATTAGTTGAGATTTTCTAGTAGTCTATTGAGGGATCTTGGAATGTTCTTTAAGATGAAAATAAATGAATGAAAAGGGATTTAAGTTCAATTGAAATGATCCCTTATCAAATGAAGAACGGCATGAGACTCGAGAGAATGATTGCGGACGAAGAGAAATAGAACTGTCAATAGATTGTATGTGTCCTCACACTCTTCCTTGTCACAAGATAAGTAGATATCTACAGCTTATATTTCTTTCACAAGTTTGGGCAATATAGAATGGATATATTGCTGCTTTAGTTGGGAATTACCATTTCCAAATTAAGTTACATAAATGATTGAACAAATAAAAGTTGATCTTAAGTGGTATGCTACATCTTTGCTCTGCCTCCACCAGATGCACGTTTTAATGTTTCCTCACGCAAATCTGGACATGTCCCTTTTTTGGTTTTTGTGAAGATAATAATTTATTGACGTGAAGGAGAAAACCCTGGCACATAAGATGCATATGGAAAATAGAGAGTTCTTCAGAGAATCAAATTTTCTTTGAATATCTTATATGCTCCAAAAATATATGAAAAGTAGAAAGCTCTACTAGTACGTATACAAGTGTTTTCAACTCTTCTACACACTTCTTTTAGATATGAAAGTTTGAGGGTGGGTGGTGAGATGAGGGTAAGGAGGGGTGTGTCCATTACCGAGAATCAATTCAGATTGATGCCAGAGCGATCAACTACAAAAGTCATTCATCTCGTAAGGAGATTGGTGGAGTAGGACATGGTGAGGAAGAAGGGCTTACATATGGTGTTCATTGATTTAGAAAAAGCATAAGATAAAGTCCCTAGGGGGTTCTATAGAGATGTTTGGAGGCTGGAGGTGTACCTGTATCATACAATAGGGCGATTAAGGACAAGTATGATGGAGCCAAGACTCGGGTGAGGACAGTAGGAGGAGACTCAAAACACTTCCGAGTCGTGATGCGGTATCACTAGAAATCAACTCTTAGTCCGTTTTTATTCGCTTTGGTGATGGATGAACTAACGCGACACATCCAAGGAGAGGTGTCACAATGTATCTATTTGCAGAAGACATAGTATTAATTGATGAGACACGCAACGGAGTTAATGATAGGTTGGAGAATTGGCGATGACTCTGGAATCTAAAGGACTAAGGTTGAGTAGGACTAAGACCCAGTACTTGAAATGCAAGTCATCTCTAAGAGAAGAGGTTTTAAGTATCTTGGGCCAATAATCCAAGGAAATGGGGAGATTGACGATGTTGCACATCGTATTGGAGCTGGGTAGATGAAATAGAGGCTCACATTTGATGTTCGTGTGATAAGATTGTGCCACCAAGATTTAAAAGGTAAGTTTTATAAAGTACTTGTTAGACCAGCTATGTTGTACGTGGAAAGTGTTGGCCGATCAAAAACTCACACGTCCAGAAGATTAAAATAGTGGAATGAGGATGCTGAGATAAATGCATGGGCATACTAGGAGATATAGGATTAGAAATGAAGAAATTCGAGACAAAGTGGAAGTGACTTCCATGGAAGACAAGATGAGGAAAGCAAAGCTGAGATGGTTTGAACATGTGAAGAGGATATGCATAGAGGGCCCACTGAGGAGGTGTGAGAGGTTGATCCTTGAGGTAGAAGTAGGTTGAAGAAGTATTGAGGAGAGGTGATTAAACAAGATATGACACAAGTACAACTTATTGAGGGCATTCATAGACAAAAGGATATGAAGGTCAAGATCCAAGGAAGAAAGTTAGTAGGTAGTCAAGCACTGTCTAATTTTTCTTATCAATATAGTTATCATTACTCTCCTATAATCTCGTTCTTCGATTTTCATTATTACTAGTTGCTTCCTTTGCTTCAGTTGTCGTATTAGTTGTTGCTATTGTCTTTTCTAACACTTCTACATGTTCATGATTCTAGAAGTAATGTAAATGTACATGTGGAGAAGTTTATGGCTGGGCTATGCAAGTCAATGGAAAAAAGCACAGGACGCCAGGCTAGTACACTTTCTGTTGAAAAGCTTAAGCATTATCCACAGCCAGCAAAATATGTAACCACCTCATGCATTTGGGATTGAGAACACTAATCTCCACCAACTTATTTAATGTTTTTTCTATTTTTGGGGGATATCTCAAAATATTTGACAGTAGAATTATTCCAAGTATTTTAGCTGGAATAACCATGTATCTTTGGTATTCTTAGTTCCTTAACAGTTGGAACAGCTATGTATCTGTGGTATTCTTAGTTCCTTAAAAGTTGGAACGGCTATGTGTCTGTGGTACTCTTAGATCCTAAAAAGTTCCTCTTAATGGCAATAGGGGTGCACGATTCAGCAGGTGTGATCAACAATGTCCCTACTCCGTTCTCCTTTACATTAGAGGAGCACTAAAATGCAACTTCAATCGGATGTGGGTATAAAATCCTGCCGTTGAGATGTCCATCAACTAATAAAATTATTTTTGAACAACCTTTTTGATAAGTAAAAGTAATTCTGTTGAAATTATTTGAGCCAACTTTTACAAGTTTCAAGAACTAAAATTCATTTGATGAATAATAGTTTAAATTTGATGTGATAGTTTCTCCAGCCCTTTTCAACAATTACTATAATGTTTTCTTCTTCCACTACTTAATATAATAAGCAAATCAAACAAATATTTCAACCTCCATGCTATCAAAGAATGGGATCGAGGGAGTTTTAGACATCGGGGATTGCCAGAGTAAATTTCATACATCTGACATCGGGAATTGCCAGAGTAAAGTAAATTTCACACCGATATTCAATATGCAGCAATCTAACATGATTCAGATTCTCTCTAAAATTAGACATGATGACTACCTGAAGGAATTTCCTCTTAATAATCAAGATGCAACTTAATAATTCACATCCTACCAGAGAGTGAAGCCATTTCAAAATATCCAAAAAATAACTTATGTTGAATTCATTCAATTGAACTGCCAAAGTAGGAATTAACAGTACAGAAACCATACACACAATATCTTTATAAAAGGGAAAACAGTAACTCACTTGTGATCAGAGGGGTTAGGCATAATCTCATAAACAATATTTGCAACAACGTCCCTCTTCATCTGTACACAATTATTTTGGAAGCACATCAGGTAAATATCTGAAGCAAGTTACCATGGAATTCAAACATTTTTCACTATAAATACCTGTGTGGCTTCTCCTTTCAAGCCAATATACTGTATTTGTGTTGTATCAGCACCAAAATTATCAGGGAAATGCAAAGTAATATTTCCCACACTTTGAAACCTAGAATACCTGAATGGATATTAACAGACAGCATGAGACAACCAAAATAATCAGCCAGAATATAAACAACCTTCTATAACAGTACTCTGAACGATTTGCTCAAAGTAAATATCAGAAATATTATATTAAAATGATTGTACTTATGAAATATAAATGTCCATGTGTGTGCATGCATGCATTGGAACAATTCCAAAATTGCAACTACAAAATTGACATAAAGACTATGCAGCAGCAATGTTATGGATAAAGGAGCAAAATACCTCGTCTGGTACTCTAAAACTCCTTGCAAATTCTCAGCTAAATCCCATTCCTTACACGTAAAATGAATATCAGAAAAAGTGGTTGGTGGAGGAGGAGAGTTATGTTCAAGGCCTCAAATCTTTCGAAAGCTAACTTAAGAAGATACCTGAACAAGACTTAACAAAAAGAACGAAAGGTATATATATATATATACATAAAAAAGACAATATAAGTACCTGAATCGCTTGCATAGATTGAGCATCTGAAAAATCAATGCCATCTCGATTGACGAATCTGGATGAATTGCAAAAGCGTGTTAGGGGAGTTGAAGATAGAACTTCTAGCATGCATGTGTGTTGAAGTAAGTACATATGCCTGGGATTTCAAGAAATTTGTTGCAAGTGCAAGCAGCCTGAATGCGCTAGCCAAAAGAAAGGGAACATATACAAGATCCTCTCCAGCTACAATCTACTGCTCATCAACTTTACCAGCAACTTATGGACTGTATAATGCAAGAAGTGTAAATAATATACTCACGCCCTCATCCTAGATGGACTTGTTCCATCAGCACCACCAACAATTGCTATGCTCTTGATTTTAACATCTGCTGTGAACCTATCATGATTAAAATCAGCCAACTATGAATGTAAGATGATAGTAACATGGAGGTGCTGGATGATTAAGAAATGACAATCAACATTTACAGACACACTTTTACATTCTCAAACCACTTTGAAGATAAACCAGTTCCCCTATTTCGGCAACATGATCAAATGATTTGATATTACCTTTTTTTGACAAGTGATGACGAATTTTATTATAAGGATATCAAGCACTAAGCTAGTGCTACAAAATATAGTTACATATTGTGCAGTTCCTCAATTCTATCTAACATAGCATCGAAGTCTTGTACAAATTGCACCAATAAGCTAGCAAAGGAAAAGCTCCAGATTTAAGGCTAAGAATGTTTCCTTTGTGGCCTTAATAAATTCTGTTGTTCCTTTCTGACCAAACAGAAAAAATGCTGGAGAGAACCATTTGGATATCCTATTGACTGAGCCAAGTTAACTTATGGATAAATTTCTTTTATTCTAATAAAAAAGAGAGCTAATGCAGGAATAAATGGGCAATAAGAGATAGTAACGTTCATGCTACATGATCTGCAAAGAGATCTAGCCCTATAGAGTCTTTAAAATTGAAAGAAGAGGAGAGGAAAGGGGTACAATAATTTTTCTCAGTTGATTTTTGGGAGCAGATAAGCTGGCAGAAAGAGAGAAACGGAGATAACGCAGAAGGAGGAAAGGGGTACGCTAACTTTTCTCAATTGATTTTTGCAAGGACATAAGCAGGCAGAAAGAGAGAAATGGAGATAAATGCTGGTGAACAAAGTGTTATGTTTCGTTTTCCGAGTCTACATGTGGGTGAAGACGGAGAAAAAGGAGGCACCTCAAGACAATGTTTTATAATGCCATACAAGACCTTCAAATTATTATCAGGAGAAATACTTCATCAAGGGAACTGGTGTCAAATGACATTCATTCCTTTCTTTTCATTCACCAATCAATCCAAAAGGAAAAAATTGTTACTCCTCTCCCTCCTCACCCTCTTTCCATTTACTCTCTTTGTTTATAATAGAATTAGAACCAACCTTATAAAGAATCATCCTCTTATTATCAACAATATCTTGCTTTTAGCTTCTTGTTCATCTTCCAGAACTTCTAGACTTCATATCAATTATCCCTCTCTAAAAGATTTTTCCTTCATTTTCCTCAAAGAAACAAGTGCTGCAGCATGAATCAAAGTAAAGCCCTTTCTTACAGCACTTGTACTTTATCAATTTGGAGTACTTTTTTTATTTGTGTACGAGAACAGTCGATTCCAAACAAAGGACAGGAAAACACCTTAGGGGTGAAAGGATTGGAACAAACAACATCACACGATGTTCAACAAGAAAGAAAAACTTGTAATTAGGGAAATAATTAAAATAGGAGCATCCAGAAAATTTTGTACTCTAGTTTTCTATTCAAATTACACAGAAATTGTACTCTCAGGTACTGAACATTTGCTGGGACAAGAGCCCTTTTTGAAGGTGACTGAGAGACATGGAGGAAAAGGAATGTCAAAAAGCAGGGTGAAAGGAATGCAGCCCAACAGAAACAAACCAGATTGTTGTGCAAAAGCTGAATAAATAACAAAGTTGACACTTACGGAATGAAAACAATCAGTTCAGGATCACCTTCATTGCTTTCCAAGTGGCCCTGTACCAAAAAAATAAATATAGAGACATACAAAGAGAGAGAGAAAAGGACGAAGTTCCGCAAAATATGAGGTAAGTTCATATATATATGAAACAGACACATATAACTGTGTATCAAAAAAAAAGTTCATTTTTTAACAACAATGGTTAGCACTCTGTCATCTTTGTTTAACCAATTTGATGAAAGACAATTGTTTCTACTATCAGAAAGAATATCACTAGCCATGGGGTATTCCTTGGTTATAACCTTCCTCGGTGATCTCATTTAGCAAGTTGAATGTTAGCGAAATAGTCAATGATCTCACTTTTTTTTTATGACCGTGATGTCTGGTTTTGATGCAACAATAAGATATAATTTGTAAGAAGTGATTCTGTTGGTCGATTAATTTGTCACATTTTACTTATGAAAGACAGAGATTGGTATTAGTCTGGATACAACACATCATTCTTTAGAACTAATAAGTATTTTTTACCAACTCAAACTTTTAAGTGTCCTTCCTCCAAAGAGGGTAGAAGATTTAATGATATATAAAGATCCAGAAATAGCAAAGCACACCAGCAAGCAGCAAAACTCTGTCCATCATACAAACCTATTAAGCTTACCTGAGAAGGGAGCAAACTTTTCTACCATTTGGTCAAAGTGTCACACAGGTACTTGAAGAAACCAATTTCAAAATCTACTTTTGGATATTGGGGGAGGTTATATAGAAAGAGTTCTGTTTTTGAGGAAGAAGAATGTTGCCAATTTGAACACATATGACTTTATACATCTTTTTATTTATCGGCAGACAACTTCTCTTCCAGCCCAGGTAGACTTCTCCATCTTGTTGATATAACTTTATGTTCTTACCAGAGTACGAAGAAATGAAAGAAAGTATAAGAACATAGAACTAACAGAAAGTGGAGGCCTTGTATATATAAAAAAAGAAGAAGAAGAAAATCAATAAGGATGACAATTTGAGACTACCTGAGACTATGAGACTTTAATTACACTAACATCTAGTTGATGTTAAAAGCTAAGTTGCTCGGACTCTCCAAAAATGTTGCCGCACCCTTGTCGGATCCTCCAAAAATGCACTACTTTTGAAGGATTCGGCATGCACCCGATGACAGTTTTGAAGAGTCCGAGTAACATAGGTTAAAAGTAATAAGGTGAAGAAAGATTTTCAATGTCAAGCAAACACTGTCAGCTAGATGCACTTACACATTGTTTTTTATCACAAAAGCATCACATTTATGAAAGGATTTTCTCCTTAAGTCAAATAAGTCTTTCAGATAAAGGTCAATCTAGAAAGCGAAGTCCAAGGTACATATGTTAAGGCATATCACCACATATGCTAATAATACTTTGAAGAAAAAAGACCTTGTTTTCCCCCTATCTAATAGTAGGTTTAAAGGATATATTTAATTCCAACAAACACCAATTAAAGCATGTCTGTTCATTTCAACCGGATCACTATGATAAGAAGGCTATTGAAACTATTTATCTTGGAAATTGTATCTGAAAAAATTAATCCAATATATTTCCTGCACAGACCGAGTCATCACTACAGAGTACAGACTACACGATAACAAAGTAAAAGGTCAAGGATTATGATTTCTCTAGATCCAGCCATTTTCTTACTAAAATTACCTCCGAAGAATTCAAACGCTGCTCCCATGGTTTAAAAACTGACTTGACACTTCCCGTGACAGCCTCATTCAAAGCAGACACCTTTTGGCAACACAAAAGGAAGTGTAAGGAACTTGAAGAAGCTAAGAAATCTATGCATAAGGTAATGTGAGAGTGTGAAATTCAAGAAACACAAGTCTGAAGTTTATATCCTATTTCTAACAAGGCAACCATAAATGACAATGACACTGCCATTTTGATTTGAAATTTGTTCCATTTTGACAAGTAACTTCCCTTACAACTTTCTCGGTCCTTAGAATTATACATTTATTGTATAGATGATCAATTACCCTAGCCAACAAAAGAACTCTAACACACCAAATTTGTTGTTAAAGGTATATAGTGACACTATCTTTAGAACCACTCAAGACTCATTCGATCAGAATTTCTGTACTCCACTAAGTTTTCTATCCCCAGTCGCTCCGTAACTTCAGTTTTACACACATATAGATCTCAACAGAACAAGAAGCACCAAAACCTCTAAATTGAGCTGCTCCACTACTACATAGGCTAGCTGCACCTAAAGGTTCCAATTTTAGATCAACATAGAAATACTAAAGCAAGGGTTGTTCATCACAACACTAACACTCAAAACCTCCCCATTCCCCCAATTCCAACTAAACTAAAACCTTACATGGGAACTGACACTATAATCCAGAAACCCCACAAAAAAACTAGCAGCTTTAATGTGTGTTGTGTTAAATAATCGGATTGCAGTCCAATCAAGAATTAAAAAATCAACAACCCATTCAATCCCAAGTTGCCAAAATTAGTTCGGCGGAAGTGGGTATTTAATAAAGATTGAAAATCATCGGGAATCTTTGATTCTAAAGTGTAATAAACAACACAAAAACAGAAAAAAAAAAAAAAAGTTATCACCTTTGGAAGGTCGATATGCTTGAAGAGAGACCAATCAGAGGAACAGTTATGGTCGGCGCAATCGTGATCGTGCAGGCAAGCCATCCTTTGAGCAACAGATTTTCTCTGAATTCAAACGCTGGCAACTTTAGGAATATAAGTTGCCCGATACAGCTTCTTTGTTGAGACAATTAAATGAAAGGTGTAATTAAGTATTGCTTTGGTTTTTTGTCACATTTTGATTAAAAAAAGGGTCAAATTTATTTTAAAATATAATTAAGTAAATTTAGGATTAAATTAATATTTTTAAAATTTTCTAAACTTTTATAAAATACAAAAAAAAACACTTCATTTTTCAACTTTTATAATTCTATCTAAATCATTTTTAAAAAAAGTAAAAGAAAATAGATTTTTTTCTTCTTCTTCTCCCTTCTCGTCTTCTTTTTCCTTAGAAAATCCGAGACTATCAAAACAAGTATTCTCCCTCATTATCTTATCTTCCTCCTCATCTCCGGACATGACTCTATCTTCTTTGTGAACTGAAGATTGTGTTCGACTTAAAATGGGTAAGTCATTTTTTTGAAAATTTTACAATTTTCGAACAATACTAAGTTTTTTTCTTGATCTATAGATGTGAAAATTGAATAATGGTGTAATGGTACCTATTATTTATTGTTTTTTGAAAGAAAATCAACAAACCCAAAAAGCCCTAATTTTGAGGAAATGTACATGTATTGTTAACATTTAGTTAAAATTTGTTTTTTGTTGCTTTTGTTATTTTTTTTGTGGCCATTTTATTCATATGATTTTAGAAATATAGCCTTGTTCAGTTGTCCAACATATATTTCATTTGTTGAAAAATGTATCGTATGTTGCTACATTTTAGTGATATGTTGGTATATATTCCAACAGAGTTGTCATATGTTGGACATATCACATATGCGTTAGGGTAACAAAATGGTCATCTGTAATAACATAAGATTAATTTGTGGCACATGAAGATTCATCTGTGGCAACAGAAGGTTCATATGTGGCAACAAAATATCCATTTGTGTCAACATAAGTATAAATTGCTATCCATTATTATTTTATAATCAATTGTAAACTCTCAACCTTTTTTTATTTACCTTGTAGATGAAATGATACAAGAAGCTTCATCCATGACAACAATTCAATCTTTTATTGTTGTTGCTTCCTCTTCTAACATCAAATGCTCTTTTTGTCTATGCGAAGAATGTGAGCAACAACATGATTATTTTATTAGTCGTGTTAAAGAACTCACTGATAATTTTAAGAAAATGACTTATAATATTGATGTCCATACATCCAAGAAGATTTCACAGCCTTTGAAGTGTAGGAGGTTGAAAAAATCTATTTCCCAATCACTATCTATAATTAGTGAAAGAAAAAAATCAATGACTACTGCTCCAGTGTCACACTTAAACCCAAAAGGCAAGGAGAAGGAGGAGGAGGAGAAGGAGAAGGAGAAGGAGAAGGAGGAGGAGGAGAAGGAGCAAAAGAAGGAGAAAGTGAAAAAGAAAGCAAAAGAGAAAGAGAAGAAAATCGAAGTCGTCAGTTGTGATGTGAAGCAACAATATCCATTTGAAGGTTTTAACATTGACAGCGAGGGTCCAAGTGAACTAATTTCATCCTTCTCGCAATGAATAAACGAGGGTCTTTACAAGCATCATGCAAAAAAGTAAAGTTGTTCAACTATTATTAGTATTTCTTCTTGTTGTCCACTAAATAATTATTTATAATGATTACACAATTGCAGAAGAGACAAGGACGATCACTACTTAGCCAATTGCTCGAATTTTGAGTTCAAACAACTTAATTTTGTAGTTGCATTTCCAAAGAACAAGGACTGGTTTTATTTAATGTCTCAACCCAATAAGTGTTGGATTGATGAGCCCACTTTTATCTTTTGATTAAGACATGAATACATACAAATAAATTGATACATAAATACACTTGTTGATGTATCTGTGCAGTATTTGGATGTCATTTTATACTATTTGCGGAAGAAGTCGAAGGAACAGAGTCATTCTAAATATCGATATACCACTACTAATTATTTTTTCAAAACATACATTGACAATGCCAGTGCTGTTCCTAAATATGAGAATAAAATTATTGGCACTATCAAAGGGTTTGGTATACCTGCTGGACTGCCTTGGCACCTCACAGATGAGGTTTATGTCCCTATAAATTGTAATGGGGAGTTTCATTGGGTCTTGGCAATCGTTGTATTGAAGGAACGACGCATAAAGGTGTATGATTCGATGTCCTCATCTAGGACTAACAGAAAATTGTGCGCCGAGATTCAAAAGTTGTCTACAATGTTGCCAAAGTACCTTGAATCCAGCGGATTTTTTGAGCAAAAAGATCGAACCAACTGATCAGTTCTTGAATCTTACCATGGCAAAAACAAATCTCACCCATTCGAAGTCATACATGTTGCTGGTATTGCCCAACAAGCAAGCAATAGTCTGTAAGTAGTATCACATTATTTTTTTAGTCTTACCACTATCGAAATGTGATGTTAATATTAGGTTTATTATATTTTCTAATTGATGATATACCATACAGTGATTGTGGAGTTTTTGTTGCCTGCATACGCTGAGTTTTTGAGTGATGGACTACACATACCATCTGATGGAATTATTTCTCAATCCCTTCGCTTGAGATATGCTTCACTCCTATGGAATTATGAGATTTTAAAGGCTCGGAGTGGCTATGTTAGTAACAATGAAGACCCACAAAGGCCTAGACCTAAAAAAGCAAAGTTCATAGATGAAAATGTTGTGGTTACCACCATTGATTAGATTGATGATTATGTATACCATTGTGAATTACTTTTTTGTTGATAAGTTGTATACAATTGGTGAAGTGTTCATTTTTGTTGATAATATTAATATTAATGATTATTATTATTATTTTTATTTTATTGGAACAAATGTCAATTATGATGGAAAGGAAGAAATGTGGTGTCTGTGGCAACATATATAACTTATGTTGTAAAAAAATATCATAGAATTATCTACATGTTCCCCAACAGAAAGGATACATGTGGTAACATATGTCAGAGAAAGAAGATATGTGGTAACATATGTCACAGAAAGGAGATATGTGGCAACATTATGTTGTCATCAATTGTTCATTTTTGCTGATAATATTAATATTAATGATAATTAATATTATTTTTATTTTATTGGAACAAATGTCAATTATGATGAAAAGGAAGAAATGTGGTGTCTGTGACAACATATATAACCTCTGTTGTAAAAAATACCACAGAATTATCTGCATGTGCCCCTATAGAAAGGGTATATGTGGCAACATATGTCACACTTTGAATTGTCAAAATTCAAAAAAAAAAATTGAAAAGGTTTAAAACAATCATCCCTTCATTTTTCCCTCTCTCCTCTCCTATATAAAAGGTCATTTTATATTCCAAATTTAATTTATTTTTACTAATTTCCATTTTTTTTTCTCTTCTTTCCTTCCTTTCTCTCGTTCCATTATTCCTTCACAGATCAAGATTGTTGTTGCGATATTTTCTACAACATCAGTGGTAATCTGTTGCGATCCTCTTCTACAACAAGGCGTCGTTGCCCTCATCATTTCTAGTTTATCGTTGATATCTTCTCAGGTAAAATTTAATTATGGTTTTGAGAAATACTTACTGGTATTAAATCAGGACATTTTTAGTGATTTTATCACTTATTTGTTTGTAGGATGGTTGGATAGTTATTCCTTTTGAAATATTATCTGATTTCAAAAAGCTTAATTTGTAGTTCGTTGGTTAGGGTTTAGGGAGGGTTTTGTGATTTGTTGGTTGGTTCGATGTTTGTGTTGTTGTGTTTGGTTGTTATTTTTGTTAAGAAATATTTGATTTTTGTGGTTGTAGATACAAATATAATGGCTCCTGTGAAAAGAAAAAATATATTAACAAAAGAAACAAATGACACAAAGATCCAGAAGAGGCCTAGGACTAAAACTTGTAGGAAGAAGAATGAAAATTCGACTACCACTCTTTTAGAAGAACTTGCATTTGAAGCAGTTTCTTCTTCTCAAGTAAAAGCAGAATTTTCTCAAAAAGAATATGAAGAAAGAGAAAAAGAAAAAAATAAAGTAGATGATGATGGAGAAAGTGCAGAAGAAGCTGAGGAAGAAAAGGAAAATAAAAAAGAAGTTGAGGAAGATAAAGGAAAACAAAAAGAAGTTGAGGAAGAAAAAGGAAAAAATAAAGAAGTAGTTGAGGAGGAAGAAGAAAAAATAAATGAAGAAGGAAAACAAAAAGAAGTTGAGGAAGAAGAACAAGAAAAATATGAAGTTGAGGATGATGGGATCAAAACTATCAATGCAAACACTTTTCCTCTGCATTTGCAGCTTAATGCTACTGGTGATAGCATTATGAGGCTGGCCATGGAAAAACCTTTCGACACCTTCAAGCAGAATGGTTTGGAAGATTTTTTAGGAATAGTTGTTTTGGTCATTTTCTTGATTTGCCAGAGAAAAATAATGCACGCTTTCAAATGACCATGGTCTATGAACTTCTGAAAAGAAGGTTCATTTTTCAGAATCCTGAAAAGAAGGATGAGGTTTTGATTATTGTGGCATGCCACTCTTCTTTGGCAGAAGAGAGTTTGCCATAGTTTCAGGGTTAAAATGTCATCCTCCTTCTGAGCCAATCCTTGAATTCATAGTAAAAAAAGAATCACGGAGACGAAAGAAAGGAGGAAAAGAAGAAACAAGACAATTAACTGAGGAGCAGGACTTGGTGTCCCTTGTTGGCACAAGCTTCAAAAATCCTGATTTAATATATTTGTTGAATGTTGAGGATACACAAGGAAGCACAAAGATTCATTGTGCTTAGTTTGGTTTGTACATAATGTACTTTAGGCCAAAGATCTCAACAATAACATATCCCTTAAATGGGTGAATTTATCTCAGGATATTGAGGCTTTCAACAACTATCCTTGGGGTCATGAGAGCTTTGAATTAACTGTCAAATACTTGTTGAAATCTTTAGGACCAAATACCAATAACTTATTTGGCTTTTCATGGTAAACATAAATGTTCTTAATCTTTTTATATTATATTGAATAATTCAACATTTGATTTGTGACATGTTTTCCTTTTTTATAGGCTTGGGCATTTGAAGTCATTCCTCATTTGACCCATCAAGTAAATGCAGAAGAAGAGATCTCATTTCCAAGGATATTGAGATGGTTGAGATCAAAAACAAAAACTGCCAAAAATATTCCAGATCTTTATAACCCTCCTCATGATGCAGTAAGTTATTATTATATTACACCCATATATGTTGCAACATATCACTAATCTGCAGTAACATGTGACCCAAATATTGCTACAGATGACTCATATGTTGCTACAGATGATCCATCTGTCGCAACATGTGACACAAATATTGCTACAGATGCCCATATGTGTCAACATATCACCCATCTGTAGCTACATATGACACATTTGTGGCAACATCTGACCCAAATATTCCTATGGATGACTCATTTTTATAATTTTAGGTTGTGCATCCATGGCTTGTCCCAACAGAAAAGGAATTGCAAATGTCATATCTAATTACTCTAGGGTTGGTTGAAACCTTATTTGATCCTGTTGTGAATATAGTTAAAATGGAATTGGTTGGAGCAAGAACCATCAAAAGAGACAGAGTTGTTAATGAATTAGATGTTTTTGATGGGGTTGATGGTCGTGCTATTGATGATGGTGTTGGTGCTGGACAAGACCAAGGGGCTACCTCTTGTAGAAGATGCTCTGGCTTTCTCTGTGAAAAGTGCAAGAAACAAGATGAAAATTCTATTATGTATCTTCAAACATTGAGTCAGGCTGTCAATGAATTTAAAAACAAGAGGGGGTCAAGGTCATTCCATCAAAGAATGTTTGGCATCCATATACTCCACAGGCCAAGAGGAGGAAAAAATAATTTATCAAGGCAATACAAAATTTGAAGAAGAAGATGTTTGGAGAATTGACAATGATCGTAGGAGAGGAAGTGCTCGAGTTCAAGCATGTGAATGTTTATAAGTGTGTGACTATAGCTGAAAGGAACAATCCCAAGTGATAGGAGCAACATATGTACCCCTGTTCTCTTTCCACTGAGTGTACCAGATATGAGCCACATCATTCAGCTGGTAAGGTACCAACTCAACCCGATCATTCCCAGTGACCTGCATCACCTCGAGGATCTTCTTGATCTCATCCAAGAAAATCTGGGGATCCTCACCAGTCTCTGATCCTAGGAACTCAGGCGGATTCATCCTAACAAAGTCACGAACCCTTGCTGCTGTTGATCTACCATTTACATTCACAGGAGCTTGAACTCGCTGATTGTTCTGGTTGGCCACACTCTTAGCCAACATCTGAATGGCATTCCTGAATTCAATATTTGAGACTTCTTGTTCTGGAACTGGAGGAGCTGCATTTGCGTTCCTGGCATTCACATTCATGGCGTTAGATCTACGAGGAGGCATGATAACTAAAATGTAGAACATCGAGTTAGAATGGAATTTTAGATCATACCTTACGCACGATAAGAGTAACAAGAAAATGAAGTTTTTTCCTAAAACACTTTGTAGCCTCCCTCTTATTAGATGTGGTGCACTTCATACCCATGAAAAAGACTCTACTTAGTGAGGCTTTTCAGACATCCTAAGACACTTAAGCCTAATGCTCTGATACCAAGTTTGTCACACCCCGAGGCTACCCCCGAGACGCGGACACGGGACTTAGGATCACAAGTGACCCCAAGCTAACCCTGCTGGCATAATCATGAGCATACTAAAGATAAACTAAATAATAAAACTGTGCGGAATCTATAATCATAAATAAAATTAAAAGATGGGAAATACCCATATACTATAACTGAGATAAATGAAATCTGATGAGTTTAATACAAAGAAAATATTAACTTAATACTTAGCTGAATCTAACTATGTATGAAATAAGCCTCTAAACTGACTAGAAATGTTAGGACATACCCCAACTAGATCTAGAAAAACTGAAACTCAAGGACTAAAAATACTGAAAAGAGACTCATGACAATTATCCTCGGAGAATGAGGACTCACCACTGATTCTGCTAAACCGAAGATTGTGAACTGATCTAAGCATGATCTAGATGCTGAGAACCTGAACCTACATCACGAGAAGATGTAGCACACGTATGTGCCAGTACTTGAAATCTACTGAGCATGCATGATATAATACAACTGAAATAACATATAACTGAACAAAGCAAATAAGAAATGACATAATTTGAACATGATATATATACTAAATGCTGAGATAACTGAATGCAGTGAAAAATATATAATATGCTGAGACTGAATACTGAATATACTGATACATGATCAATGCAATAAAATCTGACTGAACTGTGGGAGCTACTAATAACGGACAATAAAACCACATGAGCTAAATATGGAGTCCGATGTATACACCCCATCAAGAGGACCCAATATACCCTGCCAGAGGTATAGAGGCATGCTGGCGTGATAATTGAAATGATGCCCACATAGGGGACTTACAACCTACGTGGCTAGTAGTTCTTGGACTATTTGGGTACGCTGAACCGTAGTCCAACTCGGTATTATGCTACTACCAATGGATTAAGTTTTTAATACATTATGACTGAATTTCTGTAAGTTATTGGATAGCTCGAACTGAACATGAAAACTGAGTATGCAACAATTAAACTGATATTGATGCATTAATATCTGAGGCATGTATAACTGAATAACTGAAATATCTGACCTAGAATGTGTAATTCAAGAACTAAAGAAATACATAGCTAGGGTTATGAAATTCATGCAATAAACTAAATATTAACATACTAATCAGATTTGGATCATTCTAACAGCTAAGAACCCAATAATTCTAACATTCAAGAAACCCTAGGTTTAGTCATGGTAAGGGAATCAAGAAACTGACTGAAAAATAGGGACCTAATGGGTGAAAGGAACCCACTAGTGAAATCCCACATACCTGGTGATGAATTCCATGGAGAAATCTTTCGATTTATGGGCTGGAACTAGAGGAAACTTGCTGCGTTCTTGAACTTAGGGTTGGCCACCTCTTTCTCTCCTTTCGATTCTAATTTTCTAAGTTTTAATTAAAGATCTAACTTGGGTAAGTTCTAGTTATGTTTCTACGCTTAAACCGACTAAAATCATGAAATTTAGGGTTAAAACGATGAAGTTTAGGTGTCCTATGAATAAGGAAAAAACTGAAATAACCCTGACTTAAACTGCAGACGAGCTGACCAAGGCCAACTACACGGACCGTAAATGGGACCACAGACCGTGAAGTCTATCATGGTCTGGACTTGTTGACCACTAGTTGAGGATCTGAGTCCCCGAGCCGTACCACATCCCGTGTGAAGGACCATGGACCGTGAAAGTGTCTGTGGTCTCCACTTGGGTTGTGGTCTGGAGGGACTGGCTAGGGGGCTGATCTAAGCGTGATCTGAATGCTGAGAACCTGAACCTACATCACGAGAAGATGTAGCGCACGTATGTATCAGTACTTGAAAGGTACTGAGCATGCATGATAGAATACAACTGAAATAACATATAACTAAACAAAGAAAATAATCAATAACATAATATGAACATGATATAGATACTGAATATTGAGATAACTAAATGCAGTGACCAATATATAACATACTGAGACTGAATACTAAATATACTGATACATGGTCAATGTAATAGAATCTGACTGAACTTTGAGAGCTACTAATAACCGACAATAAAACCACATGAGCTAAATATGGAGTCCGATGTATACGCCCCATCGAGAGGACCCAATATACCCTGCCAAAGGTATAAAGGCATGCTGGAGTGATCACTGAAATGACTCCCACAGAAGGGACTTACAACCTACGTGAGAAGTAGTTCTGGGACTATTTGGGTACGCTGAACCCTAGTCAAACTCGGTATTATGCTACTCCCAATGGATTAAGTAATTAACACATTATGACTGAATTTATGTAAGTTACTGGATAGCTCGAACTGAACATGCAAACTGAGTATGCAACAATTAAACTGATATTGATGCATTAATATATGAGGCATGTATAACTGAATAACTAAAATATCTGACCTAGCATGTGTAATTCAAGAACTAAAGAAATATATAGCTAGGGTTCTGGAATTCATTCAATAAACTGAATATTAACATACTAATATGATTTGGATCATTCTAACAACTAAGAACCCAATAATTCTAACATTCAAGAAACCCTAGGTCTAGTCACACGAAGCGAATCAGAAACTGACTGAAAACTAGGGACCTAATGGGTGAAAGGAACCCACTAGTGAAATGCCACATACCCGATGAAGAATTCCACGGAGAAATGTTTCGATTTCTGGGCTGGAACTGGAGGAAACCTGCTGCGTTCTTGAACTTAGGGTTGGTCGCCTCTTTCTCTTCTAATTTTCTAAGTTTTGATTAAAGATCTGACTTGGGTAAGTTCTAGTTATGTTTCTAGGCTTAAACTGACTAAAACCATGAAAATTAGGGTTAAAACGATGAAGTTTAAGTATCCCACGAATAAGGAAAATACCGAAATAACCCTTACTTAAACTGCAGACAGGCTGACCATGGCCACCTACACGGACCGTGAACGGGACCACAGACCGTGAAGCCGGTCCTGGTCTGGACTTGTTGACAACTAGCTGAGGGTCTTAGTCCCCGAGCCCTACCATGGCATGTGTGAAGGACCACGGACCATGAAAGTGTCTGTGGTCTCCACTTGGGCTGTGGTCTGGAGGGACTGGCTAGGGGGTTTACTGGTAAGGCTCCACGGATGCCCCCACGGGCTGTGTGAAGGACCACGGATCGTGAAGGTCCTCATGGTCCTCACTTAGGCGTGGGGTCTAAGGGCTGGCTAGAGAGGTTCACAACCTCGGCTCTACGGGTGCCACCATGGCCCGTCATCAAGACCACGGACCGTGAAGGTGCCCGTGGTTCACTGCTTCAAGTATATTTCTGCAATTTTTTCCTAGGCCTGGTTTTCGAGGTATTACATTTTGCCCCTAACATTATCAATCACAGTGAAACCTATCATGTTCAGTGTGAGTATGGGACTGAAGCCGAGTCAGAAAGTGATGATGGTTTGGTTGATCCTACTTCAGATGGTGAGTTTTTGATGAGTTAGAGCTCATTAAGATGCAAAAAAACAAGGAAGTCAATGCTAATCTAAGTCATTACAAAGACTTATTTCTTAATATGACCTTTAAGAACTTAAATGATGCTAGGAAAGCTTGTAATTTATATGCCCTGGCGACTAAAAAACCTTTGAAAGTTGCAAAAAGTGACCGAAAAAGATTGAGATACAGATGCATAGAGGGTTGTCCATTTGCAATTCTTGTTTCACTTGATGATAAAGGTCCAGGATATAAACTTAAGACTTTTAAGCAAGAACACAACTATGAAGGGGAATTACACAATCCTAGAGCTACCACAAACACTTTATCCCATTATTTCAAAAGCAAAGTTCAAAATATTCCCAAGTGCGCACTGAAGGATATGAAACAAGACTTGATGGATAATTTCAACTTAAATACTAATGATTCAAAGTTGAAAAGGGCCAAGAGAATGTCCTTTCAGAAAATGCAAGGCAGTTTTTTGGATGAGTACAACAGATTGGAGGCGTATGCAAATGAGATTAGAATGACTAATTTTGATAGTGATGTGGTGATCAACTTATCAAAAGATGCAATGGAAGAAGGAAAAAGAAAATTTCTCAGAATGTACATATGCTTTAATGCAATGAAGGTTGGATAGAAAGAAGGATTAAGACCATTAATATGACTTGATGAGACCTTTTTAAAAGGCCAATGCAAGGGAAAATTACTGGTGGCTATGGCACAAGACTATGATAACTCTTTTTATCCATTGTTGTGGGCTATAGTGGATAAGGAGACAACTAGGACATGGACATGGTTCTTACAGTTGTTGGAGAAGTCATTGAATCTGAAGAATGGTGATAGCATCACATTTATGTCTGACATGCAGAAGGTAAGTAGTAATTTGTGTTTATGTAACCTAATAATATACAGTTTTTTATAAGTACTAATTGGTTTGACATGTACAGGGATTACTGAATGCAGTGGAAAATGTCCTTCCATTATCAAACCATAGGTACTATTAAGATGCTTTTAAGTGTTATCTTGGTTTCACTAACTAACATGAACTCCTAATTATTTATAGATATTGTGTAAGACATGTTGAGGCCAATTGGATGAAGAGATTTAGGACCGGAGAGATGAAGAAACTTATGTGGTGGGATGCTTGGTGTACTTATGAAGAAGATTTTAAGGGCCAATTGAATGCTCTTGGTGCATTATCAGAGAAGCTGCTAAAGATTTGGTCAAGTTTCCACCACAAAAATGGTGCAGAACATATTTTGATACTATGTGCAAAAATCAGATGGTAGATAATAATTTCACCGAATACTTCAACTCTTGGATCTTGGTACCTAGAGGCATGCCTATCTTGAAGATGCTTGAAGAGATTAGAGTCAAAATAATGAACAAGTTGAGAAAGAAGGAAAAAGAGGCAGAAACATGGAACATTCATTACAAACATAGTCCTAAGTGTATGGAATTGTTCATTGCCTACAATAAGATTGCCAACTTATGCAAGCTTGAGTTTATTGGGGACCTTGGGTTTGAAGTGTTTGAGGGTGAAGATAGGCACATAGTGAATATTGTGGAGAAGAAGTGCAGTTGTAGGTAAATATATTAATTTAGACTATTATTTAACTTTGATTATGTAATATTCACACGAACTAATTATTGCTTTTCATTTTAGGTCTTGGTAGTTGACTGACATCCCATGCCCTCGTGCCATCAAGGCATTGCGCTACAAAAATATTGAGCCTCGAGATGAAATAAGTTGGTCGTACACTAAAGAAGCCTATCTTAAAACATACGGGGCCAAGTTGTTGCCTATGAGAGGTGAACAATTCTGGCAAGTATTGCCAGAACATGCCATGGACCCACATGATCTTGTGAAAATAGTTGGAAGGCAAAAATTTAAAAGAGATAGAGAAAAAAATGCAGTAATCAAAAGAGCTGGATAATGGTCTCACTCAAGAAAAGGAACTAAGATGACATGTAGTAGGTGTGGTTCACAAGCTCACAATGCAAGGTCCTGCAAGGTAACAATTTTTTTATTTAAAAGTTAGTTATATAATGTTCATATGAACTAATTTAATGACTTATTTAGAATATTTTAGGCTAGTGAGGTAGGCAACGTTTCAATTCTTATGAGGAAGAGGGGCGGAACTGAAGGAGTAGAACAAGATGAAGAAGTCTTTGATGTCAATAGTTCAGCCTCTCAACTAACTCAAGAAGCATTTGAAAGTGGTATATCTGCCCAAGACAGAGACAATATGAACCTTTTGGTCCTACTAGAGAACTTGAAAATGATCTTGTTTTAAGGCCTCATATAATTTTTGAAGAGTTAACAAGACTTAAGATGAGGCAGAACCAACAAACAAGATTTGCTAATAGTGTGATCACTTTCAGAGGTGATCGTAGAGGAGTGAGTGAGCCTACAAATTTACTTTACTCACCCACTTAAGTCACATGGAAAGGAAAAGAAGTTGTGACTAGTAATCAATTGGAAAGGGAAAAAGAGAAGAAGGTGGGGAAGTTGAAGACCAAGAAAGCAAATGGAGGATCTCAAATTTAGACTCTTGGTAGTTGGAAGTATTAAGTATGTGCTAGCTTCTGTTAAAAAAAATTGAGATACTGAAATGTTGGTTTTTGTATGATCTGGCAAGTGCAAACAATGAAATTACTATTTTTATTTTGTTGTTATGTTATAGATGCAAACAATACACAATTGCATGTGTTTTACTGAAACTTTGTTTTGAATGAATATTTGTTTGGCCAGTTTTTGTTTCAGGTTCTTGGTCTGTTTTGGGTTAGTTAAGGTGTTAATTGTTATGATTTGAATTCCAGTATTGTTGTTTGGAATTTTTTTGAAATTTAATAGGTGATCAACAATTATTATTGTTGCTTGTTGGAATTACTTTTCTTGGGCTTTTGAAAGCTTGTAGTCACGCTGGACTTGTTGATAAAGCACATATATACTTTTTTCGTATGAGAGATCATCACTACACTTGCTTGATAGATGTATTGAGTAGGGTAGGAAGATTGCATCAGATGTATGACTAGGAAATGCAGTGAAAGTAACTGCGAAGCTTGGGGAAAGTCATCATGCTGCAAAGGTTCTATAGTTTTCTTGTTATACATATAAATGATTATGAACAGTGTTCATTGAAACAACGACGTCTATCGTGCAGTTTCATGTAATTGAACTCGATCCACCTCTAATGTAAATATCCTAAATCGAACTACTTTCTACATATCAGGAAGCATAATCTCCCGTTCTTTCGTAAAATGAAGTGTGGGAAGACGCGCGTTCATATTTATATGGATGGGTGTTTTGACCTGATGCATTATGGTCATGCAAATGCGATAAGACCGGTAAAAGAATTAGGAGGCGAGTTAGCAATAGGAGTTGTTAGTGATGAATATATCGTAGCTAATGAACCTTAGGAGTTTTTTTTGCGCTTTTTGCTTTTGATAACGCTGGTCTTTTGTCCTTCAATATACTATTACTCAATTGATGATGTGCTACTGTTTATTTTGTTCATCTTATATTGGACTTAGACGAGCTTAAATATAGTAGAATGGACACTACTCCGATAACTTGATACACCACGATTCTAACTAAGAAAGAGCAGGTGTTTTTGCTTTTGCTAAATTCTTTTACTTCCTCAAGATCATCGAAATTGGTTTCGAGGCTAAAGCGAAATCTCATGGTTGTCTGTTATACATTAATCTTGGTTGTCGGCATGAGGTTGAACTGACCGGTCCATCTGCAGTCTACATGTTTTGTTTGAAATCCAGTATATATGTTGCGCCAGAATTGACGAGGAGAAGGTACAACAATTTGTTACTTCTTTAAGAAGTTGTAAACCTCCCAAAGTTTATGAAGGCAAATGTATAATGTACATTGATAAAGTTATAAAAAAGTAGGGAAGAAATCAAAGTAATAACTCATTAATGAAGCTGTAAATAAGCAGGGGAAGCAAAAGATTTTTATATTTGTTTCTCTTACCTGCAAACTATTTTGTCTACCTTAAATCTCTACCTTAGGAATGCTAGCTTTAAAATCTAATGACACAGTGGACTAGAAAAGATACATAAGCTTGAAAATTGAACTTCATGGTTCCATGGTGTTAAATATTACAACCAAAATCATTGATGAAATTACAATAACAAAGACAACTAAATTGGACTTAAACTAAAACAAAACACATGAGCATGAAGGTATTTGATTTTCCCATTCATTTACTTCAACATAATTCCTAGAAGAAACATCAGGAACAACTCTTTGTGGGAATAGTTGTTTGTCTTGCCACTCTCAAAATCCACATAAAGTAACCTACAATAAAAATGACACCATACACCATACAACACACGCTTTGGATTTTCGTAAAAAAATTATAAGACCGTTAACGATACAAAAGACATATTCCTTTTCAATCTTGTTGCTGAAGGATCATCGCTAGAAACAGTGAACTCGTCGTCTAGCTATGGAATAAAGGAAGAGGAAGTGACCTCATATGAAGAAGATCGCGAAAAGGAAAAGAATTACAGAGGTGTTAGAAAGAGGCAATGGGGGAAATTTCCTACTAAAATTCGTGATTCTACGAGGAATGGTGTTCGTGTATGGCTAGGTACATTTGATAATGCTGAAGAAGCTGCGTTATCGTATGATCAAGCTGCATTTGCTATGAGAGGTTCGATGGCTATACTTAATTTTCCTGTGGAGATAGTGAAGGAGATGTTAAGTGAAATTAAGTGTAGATTTGATGAGAACTGTTCTCCGGTGATTGATGAATTGAAGAAGAGATATTCAATGAGGATAAATAGTGTGAGTAGAAGAAACAGAACAAGAAAAGATGTTGTGGTGTTTGAAGATTTGGGTGCTGAGTATTTAGAGGAATTGTTGATTTCGTCACAAAGTATCACAAATTGGTGATTTCTTCCCCTGTTTTTCAGCTTGCTCCGTTTATATAATGTTGAATTAGGACTTCATTTGTTTGATTGTTTTTTCATGGGTTAGGGTTGAATTATTAATTGGGTCAAAATTTTTAGTGAGTATCCTAGTTGGCAGGCCTATGTGGCGGAATTAGTGCCATGTGGCTTGCTAAATCACTTATGTTAAGTCTTAAGGGTAATTGTGGTTTCTTAGGATAACGGCAGTGGCATTTTTTTATCCTAAAATGTAACGGAGGGTATAAGTGATCTATATCTCATAGTTTAGGGGCAATTTTGACCCTTTTCCGTATTAGTTATCACATATAATATAAAAAGACAATCCTTAAAAGTATCGATAGCTTTTTCATAAGCGAAAAAATTGAAAAAAGAGAACATCTCTTCTTATTTTTGGATACAAAATCTCAATGTAACACTATTAATTAATATAATCTTATTTCGATTACATGTTAAAGTCTATATGATGACAAAATTAAAATACACAATAGAAGATAATTTACAAAAAGAGTGATTGAGATAATATGAAAATATTTTCACTGAGAATTCGTTTAAAAACTAATGCAACAAAATAAAATAATACAAAAAATTGCTATCAATAATTTAGACAATAAAGAATTGCAAAAAATATAATGTTATTTGACCAATAAACACTTCGCATAAATCATATTTATTTTGTGTTGTTATCCTTAAATGCGTAAAAGTATATAATGATTCAATTTGGAAGTAATATAACCGTGCACTGTAAAACTATTTAATGATTCAATTTTGAAGTAAAATGACTGTTCATCGTAAAACTATTTAATAATTTAAGTGTTGAGTAAAAAGACCACGCATCGCGCGGGTACGTATACTAATATTTTTAATTTATACAATATTCTTGGGCGAATTAATATTTATGAAGAACTCTTCTTATCACATTTTTTTGGCCGTTAAAACATCTTTGGAAGAAGTTATCATTGTTTCTTGTGAAAAAATTGTTTTAGAAGACAAACAAATCATTTTTTGGGTGGGGGAGGGGTGGTTTATAGTCTTATTCTTGAAACGATTTTTTTGGAAGAAGTTATTTTAGTTTTGGATTATAACTTTTGTTGATATAATGTTTAATTCCTAATTTAAAAAAAAAAGATAAATTATGCACATTCAAATATTGAAAACAAACAATATTAATGATTCAATATTCAGACCTAAAAACTACATCTTAATATTCAAATGTGCATTCAGATTCAAACGTCTTAATCTCAATGAAAACAAATGAGGCCTTAGAGTTGATATGTCTCTCGTTACAAAAGTGGCCCACATATGCCCATATCTTTACAAAATAGGCTCACACATGTAACACCTCGGATCCGAAAGAGGGCAGAAGCATTTCGCTGTGGTTCTCATTGATTGAGTCGATCCAGAGACAAAGCAAAGGGAGTTCCGTGGGTTCAGTTTGCTTAGAGGAAGAAGGCCTAGAAGAGGCCTAGAAGTCATAAGGAATAGGCTTTTTGGTACTAGCTTGAGGAAGAGAGAATCCATAGGTCAAACTATTTGCAACCCTCAGCGTCGAGGAACATGTACTAGGGTCCGTGGTTGGAGGGTCCGTGGTTCGAGGCCCAAGAACCCTTTCTGACCTCCATCGATGGTCTACCAGGACAGACGGTAGGTCAGACCACGGTCCGTCAACTAGAGTCCGTAGGTGGGAGGTCGGCAGTTAAGGCTAGGGGTAGTTGAGTCTTTTCCTAATTAATTAACTTCTATACTACGTCGTTTTACCCTTCATTAAGACCCCTATATAAGTATTTTAACCCCCAAATTCAAGCCATTCAGGCATTCTTCCTAATTCACAAAAGAAGATCAATTCTCATCTCCAAAATATTTCTCTCTCTAGAAACTTGAATAAGAAGAAGGGTTCAAGCTAGGATCAAGGTCAAGCTTCAATTCCTCAATTGAAGATAAACATTTGTCTTTGAGGTATGATATTTTTCATCCATGGATTCCTTCCATTCATGGAGTTCCCAATTCCTCTATTTTCAAAGTTAGAAATCCCAAATTGAGTTAGAGTTTTCTTCAATTATCATGAGTTCTCTTGATTATTGATTTAAATGATTGAATTATGATCTCTTATGCGTGAATTGATGAAATACTATGATTTTATGATGATTTACCCATGAGCCCATTATTTCCCATGTTTTCAAGTTATGAATAATATGATGTGAGATTTTGATTGTAAGGGAAGAATTTTATGAAATTAAGCATGTATTGCTAGCTTTACATGAATTTATGATGAATTCCATATCTAACCCATGTTTTCTAAATGTTGATGATTGAGAGTGGGTTTTGAGCCTTGAAAGGTAAATTAGGGACTTGTGCATTTTCTTATGAAATCTATGCAAATGATTTAAGGATGCTTTGAGAGTAAAGCATCAAAGATGATGTTGTTGTTGCGTTATTAAAAGGATATTCTCATATACTCACAAAAGTAAGATGTGAAAGGTTTTCTCACATAATAAGGATTCTATGGTTGAGAGTTTTTCTCACCTAATTATGTCAAAGATTAAGAGTTATCCTAATGAAACTAACTTTGATTAGTTATTGAAAGATACCTTTCCAATGGATGATGACTTAGCTTGGATTGGCAAGATGATGTGCCTTTCCATGGATAATAACAACAAGAAGAAATGACTATTCTGTGGGATTTATGCTTAGCACATAAAGTATATTGAGATGGAAGCTCTCCCGTTAGTAGATGCCGGGTTTCTAGAAACAACCTTCTTATCCCTTACCTATGTACCCCCATAGGATGATTTTCTAGATAAACATTAGCTAGTGGATCCACTTTAGCTCAGTTTTATGGTCCTTACCTTGGCAAGTAGGATACCCCTTTTCAGTGTGGGAGACACTAGGGGATCATGTTATAGCTCACATGGTCTCTATGTCGGTTAAGGCTAATTCCCCACATTAATAATGAACTAAGGTTACTTCAAGAAGTATCTCATATGTGTTCAAAGACTTTAAATGATGTTAGCTTGCATTGACCATGATTTCATGACTTATGTTTTTCAACCCTTTTTTATATCATATTTTAGCTTGGTCAATTGCATGTCATGAAATGAAATGTCCCTTTTAGCATGTTTTAAATGTTTTATGCATAGCTGTCATACTTGTTACATTGTTTTGTACTAACACATACTCTTGCCTACATTTCTCCAAATGTAGGGTCCGACAGTTAGGTTTCTCAGTTTCGTGACTAGTGGTTGATTTCGAGTTTTCCGAGCTTTGGTGAGTCCTCATGCTTCGAGGACGGATGTTCATTGTTTCACCTTCTTTCATATATTTCACTTTTCGACATGATGTATGGGTTGACCCAATTTCATTCTATTTTACTAGATGACTATAGTGAGACAAGTGTTTTAGACTTCCGCTTTTCTTTTATAAAACTATTGGACTTGGACTATTGTTTTACTCTTATTGTTTAATTTCTTATGTGTTAAAAGCTAAGTGGCTTGTATGGAATCCTTAAAGTGACAAAATTAATTTTAAATTTTTTTTTTTTAATTTTTTTTTTTTATGTATTTGATAATTTTCACACATAAATTATTTTTTGACTTCTTTGATTATTATTATTTGAATTTCTTATTCTTATTTCATTTTTTCTTTCATTCGTCAGTGTAAAATAAGAGAAATAAGAAAGACGTATGAATGGAAAAAAAGTGAAAAAAAATTAAAACTATTTTTTTCGGCTATATTGTAATTTAGTTTTTATATCTGTAATTTTTTTTAGGACATCTATAATAAAACTTATAAGAAAATAAGTGAAGAAAATAATTTTGTCCATCAAAATAATAAATTCAATTAGCCGTTGAATTTAAAAAGTAAAAAAAAAATGTGTGAGAAGAATAAAATATACCCCTACTTGAATTAATTTTTAATAAAAAAATATTCTTCACTTTCATTAGAGAAAAATGGTATATGTGAGTCATTTGTGTAACAATAAAGATGTATATGAGCCACTTTAAAAATAAGAATATATGCGTTCTAAATGACAAAGTTGAGGAACTTATTATCAAATCCCGCGTGAATGGGCCTCCTCTATATTTGAAGCAATTATAATAAACTGTAGACATTACGGGTACACTAAGTTAAAAAAGATGTGAAGGATAAAAAATAAATAAATACTAATTGTAATAAACTTGTCCACATTTTTCTCTAGATGGAGTGCTTTTATTGAATTGACGGTTTTATTATTTTAGACATTTTGCAAGGAAAAAATAAAAAAATACTAATTGTAACAAACTTGTCCACATTTTTCTCTAGATGGAGTGCTTTTATTGAATTGACGGTTTTATTGTTTTGGACATTTTGCAAGGATGGCGAAATCGAGCGCGGACGATGAGGAGCTTCGAAGAGCTTGCGAGGCGGCTATTGAAGGCACAAAACAACAAATTGTAATGTCGATCCGTGTTGCCAAAACCAGCGGCATCATAGGCATTGCCGGAAAATTGAGCCGTGGTGCTATGGCTAAACCCAGAGTTCTCGTAATCTCCAGTACGACTTTTCAACTTTTGTTTTTCAGTGTTGTTACATGTAATTTCACAGTTTTCTCCTTCGTAACATGTGCTTTGTGCAGTAAAAGCTAAAGGCCAACGCACTAAAGCTTTTCTTCGTGTCTTAAAATATTCTAATGGTGGAGTACTTGAGGTAAATACTTACTTTTTCACTACTCCATATTATTTCACAATGTTCTAATTATGCCTCAAATCTTAAATCAAGCATTTATTTGGTTCTGTATAAGGTAACTCTAAACTTGCCGGATTATTTTACTTACCCTCATAGATAGACCCAACTGAACTTGTGCTAACTACCTCTCACAATAATGTTATGCTTCCACATGTAGCCTGCAAAGTTGTACAAGCTTAAGCATCTTTCAAAGGTCGAGCTCGTAACTAATGATCCAAGTGGCTGTACATTTATGCTGGTAATACTCAAACCTAAATTATTTTCCAATTCCACCTCCATCTAATATATGGACCTTATTCTTCATACAGGGTTTCGATAATCTCAGAAGTCAAAGTGTTACTCCACCTCAGTGGACAATGCGTAACGTTGACGATAGGTATTTCTATAATAATGACTCTCTACTTTATCTGTATAATCACTTTTCTTTTAACTAATTGTAGGAACCGCCTTTTGCTTTGCATCCTAAACATATGTAAGGATGTCCTTGGTCGTCTCCCCAAGGTTGTTGGCATAGATGTGGTAGAGATGGCTCTTTGGGCAAAGGTACATATAAAAGTTCCGCCCAGTATCTTCCAACATATAGCCTAGGCCCTCACTTGAAACTTGACTTGCTTCATTTAGTTACTCCATGTCATAAGGATTTTTTTAGTTAGTTTCTCTCTGTATATTTTTCTATTAGGTTTGCATAGAATCATCCTTGTTGATGATAACTCTTTTATCAGATGTTCTTGGAAGGTACATCTAAAAAATGCCCAACAGAATTGTTTTTTTTGGAACGTGAGATTGCAATGTGGAGCATTACATCTCATCTTCATGGGATGACATCTGTTAACAGTTATCCAATTCGAGAAATGTGTGCTTTTGTACATTTGCCGAATTCTTTGTTTTCTATCCAGTTGGGGTGTGTTTGATATGAAGGAAATATTTTCCTCGAAAACAAATAGTTTTCTTTTTGCTTATTTTCTGCTGTTTGGTAAGTAAAAAAAATAATATTATCCCGAACACATTTATATATAATCTAGCCAATTATTGTAAGTGATGATAATGGGGTAGGGATGAGGGGCTAGTGGTGGTGAGGCAAGTCTGGTGGTGGTGGGGCTCTGGGGTGGAGGGGTTAGGGTGGGGAGGAGACAATTAGTATGAATATCACCTATGAAGCTTGTTTTCCCTACTTCTACGAGGAGGTCATTTCCCTCAATTTTTTAGGAACTTGTTTATCTAGAGAAAATGTTTTTTCAAAAATTTTGATCAACCAAAGATGAGAGGATTGAAAAAATGTTTTCCTCCATACCAAACTCACCCTTAATCTACACATACCAACTCCTTTTCAAATAAAAAAAGGAGTATTTATTTTGTGATATTCTGTACAGTAGCCTAATTTGGTATATTAGAAAAATAGTTTTCTTGCTAAGCATTAATTTCTTTATGATGTAAATTATTTTAGAATTAATTGTTATGCAATATATAATACACACAAGCTAAGTATATGTTTGCCTATAGGTTGAACTACTAGCAATTTCTTCTCCCAGACACGACTCCCAAGAAATGAAATAGACCCACCAAAATCTCTTCTTTTTGGGGTCCTTCTGATCACCGGGAATCTCCATCTCCAACCTTCTTTTTTCTAAGCCTTCCTCTACTCTAATGGACCGTATCTACTTTGCGATAGGTTCAAGTCTTTTGACCTCAAGAGAATTAAAGGAGTGCTAGGGGAATGGTACGAATTGCCTGAGAGGAGCAGAAATACCATCACTTGAGCTTTTTTTAACAAGGTATTTTATGTGTGAACAAGATGCATGATTCAATGGGCATCTATTCCTTCATTGCAGAACAACTGCAAATTGTGGAGTATGTTCTTATGCATTCTTGGTGTGTGCTGGGTAGTACCAAAAACCACAAAGGAGTTGCTGAATAGCTGGAAGGAGATAGGGAGAAAAGAATCTGGAGAAGACTTGTGGGAATTAATCCCAACATGCATTTGGTGGGCTTTGTGGAAAGAAAGAAATGCAAGATGCTTTTGAAAGAGAAACAACACTCATAAGATTAGAATGAATTGCCTATGGTGGGCGATATAGAACTTTTTGTTGATTTCATAGGAAACTTGTAATCTCCCATAGGGTAGTTTTTGTTATGCTCTGATGAGATTGTAAGTGGCCTATGCTTTGATGAGATTGTAAGTGGACTATTCTCATCATTTGTTTGATGATGAGTTCTGTTGTGAATACACAGTTACCTTTGCCTCCAAAAGTATATGTTTTCCATTAAACTTCAATCCCACCTTCAATTCTGCATATACAAAACTTGAGATACCAATATTTTTATTTATTCCCAATTCCATGATTATATGACTAAAAGTTCAATCCCGCTTTGTCCTGTCCATGAACCAGAGAAGCCTAGGTGGTGGCATTGATCAACTTATTGCCTCTTGTCTTCCTCTTAAAATCCCTAATGTTTCCACTTTTGTTAATTTAGTGTTGTATCGCCCCCCCCCTCTCCCCCTTCCCCCCTGATTTTAACTGCACAACAGGCATGTGAATGAAGTGATAAGGTTGCTCTTAAGATAATATAGTCATTCATGTTGTTTCTTCGTTTGATGTGAGAAAATAAGATCATTCCCATTATCTGATAAAGTATACAAATGTATTGTCTAGTTTCTGAAGATGGACTCAATTAGTGTCAATTTTTCTTCTTCTAATATATATTATCAATTACATATTTGATAGAGATAGTTATCTCTTCTTCTTTTTTTGAGCAAGGTAAAGTTGTATTCCTCAGCAATGTGGGTATGGTGTCAACCATCAAAAAAATTACAATGCAAGTAATCGTAATTACAGAGAGCCTAGGAAGTCTACTAGCTGTTCTACCTCATCTATATCCTCTTCTTTACACCAAAAATATAAGTATTAATGCAGTTTTCTTTTACTTTATGCATTGGATAAGTAATATTCTCAAAACATCTTTATTTCTTTCCCTCCAGACTGACCACCATATGTAAGAAGGGGCTAGGCTCCACCCTTTTTTCCGTTTTTTACTCCCACCTCTCCTCATCCAGCAGGTTAGAAGATTTGCCGTATGCTCAGGCATCATCCATGGTTTTTGGAGGAGATTGAGAAACATATGCCACACCTGAGAAGTCACTCTACAATGAAGAAACATATGACTATTTGTTTCCTCCTTTTCATAGCAAAAGAAGCACCTTGAGACAATCTCAAAAACTCTCTTTTTCAGTTTCTCCCGAGTCAGACATGCTCTTCTACATACCTGCCATATGAAACACTTGATCTTGGTAGGGATATTAGATTTCTCTATTTGTTTCCAAGGTCCATGGATGTTCCAAGTTGTGAGGACAAATTTCTTCAGTACAATATTCCAACTGAAAATTTTCCCTCCCTATCATGTCTCAATCTTATTGTAGTAGGGATGGTATTTAAACCAGAGAAATCATTCAATCTTTGGAGTAAGTTGGCCACCGTCTCCTCCCAGTCATTTAGAAGCCTCCTAAAGATGATATTCCATCCTTGGTTAGTGTAGGTCTCAGCAATAGATGCTTCAAGGTTGTCACAGAAAGAAAATAAATCTGGAAAATCCTCCATGAGTGAGTTCTGGCCGATCCATTTGTATTTCCAGAATAGAATTCTAGTCCCCTCACCCACCTTATAACTTGTGCTCCCAGACAATTTAGGCCACAAATTTCTGATAGTCCTCCAAACTGAGACCCCATAAGTGTTAGTCACAGTATTGGTTGTCCATTGCTTAGTCCGTTCATATTTGCTAATGATAACATCCTTCCAAAAAGAATGATCCTCTTTACCAAACCTCCACAACCATTTTGATAATAGACATATGTTTTGCAGCCCTAAATTCTAAACACCCAGCTCACCAGATTTCTTACTGAGTTGCAAGGTGAATACCCTTTCCTTCCTTGTTACCCAACCAGAGGAAATTCCTCCTCAATTTATCCAATCTCTCCTCCATCAATTCCTTCTCAATTGATAGAGCTAGTTATCTTTTACTCTTGTGCCTTATATCTGTGGAAGGAAGATCACAAATGTGTTTGTTAAAGTTGAGATTCTTATCTAAAGAAAAAGTTCTTTGAAGTGAAATTGATGGGAAAGTCTTTCCGAAAGGTCACTACACTTGGAACAACCTTTTGCATGTTCTGCCCTTTAAAGTTCTAATGTTACAATTTTTGCCTGTTAGTAGTTTTTATCAAGTTAGCTGAATGAGTCCTCTCAAATGGAGAGTTCTTCCATTAAATAGAAAGAATTCTGATTTACATGCCTAAAAATCTGCTATTCATACCCCTAAATATTTGCTATTCCTAATTATAATATCACTAAAAATATGCTACATGAATCCCTCATATCTCCTATATATGGAAAGCAATTGACACCATCATTACACAAATATTTAAAGCTATTACATAGATATGTACAACTATTTAGAATCTATCCAACATACTAACATCCCCCCTCAAATTGATGTCGGTGAATTAAAAAAATATCAATTTGCCTACCAAAAACTGATGACATTGTTGTGCCAAAGATTTTGTATAAACATCAGCTATTTGAAGATCACTGGATACATGTGGAAGAGTAATGACCCTCTTATCTACAAATTCTCTAATAGAATGACAATCCACTTCTATGTGTTTGGTCCTTTCATGATAAATCGGATTATGTTGCCAGAATGGAGAGGAGTGGGACTAGATTGAGGAAATCCAATTTCTGCAAGTAAACCACGAAGCCAAACAATCTCTGAGCAAGCAGCGCGATACTCAGATTCTGTTGAAGATTTTGAAACACGGTCTTGCTTCTTGCTCATCCAAGATATCAAGGAATCTCCAAGAAACATACACCAACTCGTGACAGAACAATGAGTATCAGGACATCCAGCCCAATCAGAATCATTGAATGATGTAAGCTGAATCAGAGAACTACTAGGAAAGAATAAACCACTAGTAGATCTTCCCAAGAGATATCGAATAATGCGACGAATAACCACCAAATGTAGATGGCAAAGAGCCTGCATATATTGACTCACTTGTTAAAATGCAAAAGAGATATTAGGCAGAGTAATAATAAGATAATTTTGACTCCCAACTAGTTGTCGATACAAAGTTGGATCAGGAAGAAGATCTCCTTCCGCACGACGATACTTTACATTCAATTCCAATGGAGTATCTACAAAGGAAGATTCTTGAAGACCAACCAAAACAATCAAATCTTGAGTATATTTGTGCTGGTTCAAGAACACACCTAAAGAATCATAATGAACTTAGAGTACCAAAATCTTTATATGAAAATAATCCTTAAGCTATTGCTGGAGGCTAGCAATTAGTGAAGAATCAGTTCCTGTGATAATAATATCATCTACATACACCAAAAGAATAGATGTTTTTTGAAGAAACAAAGATGAATCATATTTTCTCTCCTCAAAAGAGAATTAAAGCAAAGTAACCGAAACTTGTCAAACCAAGCTCTAGGAGCTTGTTTTAATCCATACAAAGACTGCTTCAACTTACATACATCTGATGTAGGTGATGAGAACAAACCAAGAGAGGGTTTCATATAAATATCTTCTTTGAGATCACCATGAAGAAAAATATTTTTGACATCTATTTGATGAACATGCCATTTTTTGACGTAGTTATGGCAATATTAGTTCGCATTGTAGTCATTTTTTCTACCGGTGCAAAAATCTCCACATAGTCCATACCATATGCTTGTTTGTTACCAAGGACCACCAATTGAGCTTTGTACTAATCAAGAGTTCCATCAGTATGAAGTTGAATTGAATAAACCCATTTGCATCCAATTGGACGGACATTTAAAGGACAAGTAACAATATCCCATGTGTTATTTTCTTTAAGACCCAAAAGTTCTTCCTCCATTGCTTTTTGCCAACATTCAAGCGTGGAGACTTTTGAGTAACCTGTTGGAATAGAGATGGTGGATAAAGTAGAAGATAAACCATACAAGTTGGGGCTATGAGATATTCTGGTTGATCGGCGAGGAGGCGCAAGAGGAGCAAGCCTTGAAAAAATCACAGATTCTGGTTGTGGAGCAGTCTCAAGTGGCGAATCTGTTCCGGGAAGGGGTAAAGTTGGTCGACGTCTTTCATATACAAATCCAGGTTTGAATAGCTTAGAAGATGATGACAAATCCTCAAAAATGGAAGAGTAAGAGAGATAGAAGATGACTCAACATGAGTAGGAAAGAAATATTGATTCTCAAAGAAAACAACATTTCTGGAAACACGAAACTTATTAGAACTTGAATCGTAGCAAAAATAGCCTTTCCACGAGTACTATAACCCATAAAAGCACATTTAGTAGACTGAACATAAAATTTATTGTGTTGAGAAGAAGGTAAATGCACAAAACAAATACAACCAAATATATGAAAATTATGATAACTAGGATTTTTGTGATAAAGACGATAATATAGAGACTCAAGATTTAATACTTTAGATGGCAGTCTATTAATCAAATATACAGCACTAGACAAAGCTTCCACCTAGTATTTAGACAGGATAAATGACTGAATCAATAAAGTATGATTGACATCTAAAAGGTGATGATTTTTACGCTCAACAACCTATTTTGTTGTGGTGTATATGCACAAGAGCATTGTGAGACGATTCCTTTCTCAAGCGAGAAATTATTGAATTCATGAGACATATATTCTCCACTAGAATCAGATCTTAATATTTTGATAGAGGTGGAAAATTATGGGCGTGGCCATGTCGGGACACTCCTAGATTATATGCCCATGTTGCTTACAATAATTACAAAACTTCTTACCATAATTGCTAGCAATATGGCCATATTCTTTGCAACTATAGCATTGAGTTCGGCTCATATCCATTCCCTTTCCTTTTCCCTGAGCAACAAATGCAACAGTGTTAATGTTTTCTCGCTTGGAAGCGTTTTGTGTGAAAAGATGCTGCTCTTCACGAAGTAATTCCCTGAAATAGATATCCAGGGAGGAGACGGATCACGATTCATCAAGTTAGAGCAAACACTCAAATTCAAATCGCAATTTCATAAAAAAATTGTCTCTCTTGCTTTGCTCATGAAATGCTTAATTAGAGATAGAGATTCAGCAAGTATTTTAGCATAACAATATCAGTAAATTCAGCCCACAAGGTCTGAAATCTAGAAAATAATCCTGAACAGAGAGACCTCCTTGAGAGTAATTAGCAATTTCATGCTCTAGCTGAAAGTGTCTTGCACTATTCTCTTGATTGTAAACCTTTTGTAAATGATCCCACATGGCTTTTGCAGTCTTGTATGGCCTGAGATTAAGGACAATAAAATCCATGTCGTTATCTGAGCATCTTTAACCTTCCACTGATCGTAACTTCGTACGATCAACTGGAGCAGGATCACTTCTGTCCATATGGCCCTATAATTCTTTCCCGGTGACAAATAGTTGAAACTGAAACTCCCAGGCAGAATAATTCTTCCCGGTGAAACGAACATTGAAGGACTCAAATTGATGCGAAGTCATGTTCTCGAATACACAAGAGCCCTAAATATGTAGGACTAACTGTTGACGAATAGTCAGGAAGACCAAAACTTTCGATTTTTTTTTTTTTCTTGAAAGGAATCACTGAAGAATGACTTGAAGAATCAAACCAGTAGGCTCTAATACCATGTCAAGTTTGTTGAATGAGTCCTCTCAAATGGAGAGTTATTCCATTAAATAGAAAGAATTCTGATTTACATGTCTAAAAATCTGCTATTCACACCCCTAAATATCTGCTATTCCTAATTATAGTATCACTAGAAATATGCTACATTAATCCCTCATATATCCTATATATAGAAAGCAATTGACACCATCATTACACAAATATTTAGAGCTATTACATAGATATGTACAACTATTTAGAGTCTATCCAACACGCTAACAGTTTTACATGTAAGAAACTCTCTATTAATGTTGCTTAAGGATCCAGAGTCGTTTATGAATGTTCTCTTATAAAATATGCAGTTGGAAACACTCTACTGGTTAAGGAAGGAAACTAGTGGTAAAACAAATAGTCATTCATTATTATAAATGAAGTGTTGTCACTTGTTTCTCTAGTTAGAATGTCTTTGCAGGTCATATGCACATTCACTATTTAATTGAACATAAACACTTACCTTTTTTTTTGACATTAGAAATAGTTATTCATTGCAGTGAATTACATGATATGTTTCTAAACAGGAACTAAAATAAAAGTGATTGCTTGATGCAATTTATGTAATTCTAATTTATATAGGAAAATACTCCAGCAATTTCCAAGCAACAGACTAATCCTCAAGATGGGCCGGTCACTGCTGTAGAAGAAGAAGATGAGATGACAGTTACTGTTGAAAGAGAACTGGTATCTCAAGCAGAGGAAGAGGACATGGAGGCTCTGTTAGGCACGTATGTAACCTCTTTCCCACTTCTCTTGACATTGCATTGTGCTGATTTTTGCTCGAAATCTAAACTTCTTATGTATGCTTTACTTAAGTTGACCTCTTGCCACGACTTTATCATGTCATGGAGGGAGCTGGCTAGCTAAGTTGCTCAGACTCTCCAACATTGTTGCCACACCCGTGTCGGATCCTCCAAAAATATACTACTTTTGGAGGATCTGACACGCAGCTGTTGACATCTTTGAAGAGTCTGAGCAACATAGCTGGCTAGTATTCTCACTTCTTTTTTCTTTAAAAAAGCACTTATTCTCATGCATCATAGAATTAGGGTCTGTAGGTAGGAGTGTTACCTACTTCAAAACACAGATTCCTTGCTTTTAGATGAGTAGATTTACAAAACATACAGTTTTAAGTGGAATAATGATTGAAGCCTGTCTTGAAGTACTCTGAATAAAAATAACGCTCTACCTTGTTTAGTGTCTAGTGCCCTCCAGTCTCTTTTGTGCTTTATTCCTAATGGTGTACAAGCAGCGATCCCATGTCTAATCACTTTATTAATTGCTAGATTTAAAGTTTATGATAGGTTCAGTTTTGTCTTGAAATAATTAGGAAACAATTCCTGAAGAGCAGAGACGAGTACAAACAGCTGAAGTTTTGGTTACAAAGTGGTTACAAAGTGTGCATATGACTACGAATGCAGGACTTCAGAGTTGTAAAATTAGTGTGTAATCTTGTGGTTACAATTGGTCTGTCTGTGTTAACTTCTTGCTGAATTAACAAATGAACATAGTAATTCAAATGCCAGTACAATTTCTGAATTTTGTGTCTACAGTGAACCTACAGTTTGGTTGTTCTAACCTGCAAGCTGCTTTACTGCTGAGCTTATCTTGCATCAGTCAAGCTAGTTGCTGATAGAAATTACCTCGCAATGCCTTGAACTCTCCATGCTATGGAGAATTGAAGAATCGTTTACTTTTATATATTTAAAAGGGAAAAGGGTTTGATATATTCTTCAACTTTGTCATTTAGAGCTGATATATCCCTCCCTATAAAAGCGGAACATATATATCCCTTATGTTACACAAATGACTCACATATATCCTTTTTCTGAAGTGAAAAAAAAATCAATTTTAAATTTATTTATAAAAAAATAATATTCATGGAAGGGGGTATATTTGATCCTTCTCACACATATATGTTTTGGCTTCTTGGATTCAACGACTAATTTAGATTTATTATTTTGATGGACAAATTTATTTTTTCACTAACTTTCTCATATAAGTCCCAATTTTTTTTATAGATATAAAAAATAAATTACAACATATTCGAAAAAATTGGTTTCAATTTTTTTTTTCCATACTTTTTCTCCTTTTTCATTCGCACTTCTTTCTTTCTATTTCTCATATTTTTATACTAAAAAGTAAAAGAAAAAAATAAAATAATAATAAGAAATTCAAATAATGATACCCAAAGAAGTAAAAAAAAATCATGTGTGAAAAGAATCATATATCATGGTTTTTTTTTAAAATTTAAAAAAATCAAAAAAATAAATATAAAATAAAATTTTCACTCTGTTAAATAAAAAGGGTGTATGTGAGCCACTTATGTAATAGTTGGGGTATATGTGATCCATTTTTATAATGGTAGGGATATATGTGAGCTACTTTTGTAATGAGTGAGATATCAGCTTTAAATGAAAAGTTGAGGGGTATATCAAACCCTTTTCCCTATTTAAAATACCTCTTCATCTATTATATGTTTACAAGACCATATACTTCAAGTCTAGTTAGGCTTTTTTGCAACCTTGATTAGTCATCTAATCTTGAGTTTGATATTACACAATAGGGGTTTAAAGAATCAATTAAAATATTCTAAATAACCGTGTTGGCTATCATTGTTTTCTTAGTTGGAGAATCTAAGTTGTTGTAGACAGTATTATTAGCAAACACTTGTTTGGTAAGGAGGAGAATGTTTTCTTGAAAAATAAGTGGGTTTCTTTCTTAATTTGTAATGTTTGGTAGGTCAACAAAAGAAATATTATCTCAAGAGTATTTATATGTTATCTGGCAACACACTATGGGGGTGGGATGTGGTGGGGAATGGAGGCTTTGGGGTGGCAGGGGTTGTGATGGTTAAGGAGAGGGAATTGGGTGGGTGGAGTAGAGATAATGAATTCATATTTTTAAGGAACTTGTTTTTCTAGGGAAAATATTTTGACCAACCAACCATGGGAAAATTGGAAAACATTTTCTGGAATGTTTTCTTTCATGCCAAACACACCCTGTACTGTGTTCTCCCTGATTTAAAGTTTCCTACTAAGTTGTGTTGCTGTTTTTTTATCAACAACCCTTTGTTTCACCCTTGTACTATTTTGGTTGATTTCCTGATTCTGGTTTTCAAATTCAACAGTTATGTAATGGGTATTGGTGAAGCTGAGGCATTCTCTGAGCGGTTGAAGCGAGAGCTTCAAGCTTTGGAAGCTGCTAATGTGCATGCCATTTTGGAGAACGAGCCATTAATAGATGAGGTGACCCATTTATTTTTGTGAAGAGTTCTTATTGCTTTGATGCCAGTGGCAGAGAAGAGTTTGGTTTCTATTTCAGGAGTTGCTACAGTTTTCCTCTTTATGATAATTGATAACCTTTTACTTTGATAAGACTTTCGACTCGTTCTTTATGAACTTCTTCTCTGCCAAGAGCAATAGGAGGCAAAGTTTGTCTTGTTCTCTGTTCCTTAGATTCAACTTACTACCATTTCCCCGATATGTATGCTCTCACACTTGATTATGTGTAACATTTATATCTTGCCTTTGGTAAGATGAGGTGACCATTCCACATTTTGCCTTTGGTAAGATGAGGCGACCATTCCACATTTTGCCTTTGGTAAGATGAGGCGACCATTCCATTTTTTAAATAAAGATAAATGTATGCTTCTGTGCCTAAATTTTTGGTCCTACTAGGTCTTGCATGGGCTTGAATCGGCTACCAACTGTGTTGAAGATATGGATGAGTGGTTGTGCATCTTTAATGTAAAACTTAGACACATGAGAGAAGACATTGAATCAGTAAGAATTTCTGCATGCCGCTTCTGTTTATTTTATTTTTAGTTTTATTTTTATTTTTTATTTTTTTAAATATTTTTTTTGGCGCTTCTATTTAATCTTACCAGAAATGTTTATTTTTCTTTTCCTAGTTAATTGATTCATATATTTAATTGGCAAATCACTTGAATGTGAAACTTAACTTTGAATCATAGTTCTTTCCCTTCTTTGTGAATCCACCACAAAAATTTGCTTGTAGTTCCTTTCCAGAATTCATGGATTTTAACACTGTAGTAACTAATTAATCAAAAAGGAATATGAACCCCTTCTTGATTCAAACCATAAATTACTTATCCTAAATCTAAGTAACTTATTATGCTAAAAAGTTACTTCAGTAACTTATTATGCTAAAAAGTTACTTCAGTAACTGAAAAAGAATTTCAACACTCCTCCTTTGCTTTAATTATTGCAATTTAAAAAATGCTCCTCCTCAATTTCTACTTTGGCGGTAGATGCTGAATTCTTGCGAAATTTCTTCTTTTGATTTTTTGCTTAAAAACATTCTCAATAATCTTGTCTTGTTTCTAAGCTCATTTGAAAGTGCTTTTTTTTTGTACAATGATAGACTTGCAAGGAGTTGTTGCAAAAAATTTTCTTCCATCACGACATCCCATATAACATAGGTTTCAAAATATGATTTCATTCTCATCGATCAAATTTGCTAGTTTTCATCGGTGAAATTTTTTGGGGCATTAAAAGAGAGATTGTTGCTTGCCATAGTTGAAAAGTGGGTTAAAAATTGATATTGGTTAATGTAATTGAATGGAAGATCTTATCTTATTCCAGAAGGTGAACAGTGGATAAATACAATACATAATGTGCTAACTAAGGAAAGAAATACGTGTCGATGCCAAAAAGTTAAAACCCAATCAATTTAGCCAAACACACACCATTACGTGTCGGTGCGTGATGAACAAAAGAACTATATGAGGGGTGCGTGACAACCGCTCTCTTCACAACCAGATGCCGGTGAAGATTGGTTTGGCCAGAAAATATACTCCGCCTCCTTCTGTGGTGGTGATAGTAGACTGACCACTTTAAATCAGTGGAATAAAAATGTAAACTTCTTCCGTAACACACCCAAAATGACACGAGCCTATAGGCTTCGATACCATGTAATTGAATGGAAGATCTTATCGTATTCCAGTAGGTGAACAGTGAATAAATACAATACATAAGGTGCTAACTAAGAGTGATTCCTAAAGATCTGCAATGATCCCTATAAATCTGCTGCCTATATATAGCTATGTATATTATTAAGATTAAGTCAGCATACATTCTATAACAGTTAAAAATATATGCGTGTTGAAAATAAGCATGGGTTGAAAATGCGATGAAGAAGGTAAAATTAAATTTCTATAAGGCTGAAAAGCTCTCAGACACGACTCTCATTGCAATTTTAAATTTTCCTGTCTTTCTATCTCCCCTCCCTCTCCGGTGGTACTTTTGACCACCGGAACTCCTCTTCCCCACTACTTCTTTTCTCTCAGAACCCTCTATCGCAAATGATGGATAACACCATCTACTTCGCAATAGGGTTTAAATCCTTTGACATTGAAAAATTATCAGGGACTACTAGCAAATGGTATGAATGGACGGAAAGAAGCAAGAACTCGATTGTAAGAAACTCCTTCAACATGAAGGAAATGGAGTGCATAGTGAAAACACTGAAGGAGATATCCAGGACAAGAGGAAACACTGTTAGGCGATGGAAGAAACAGAGCCTCTAGCAGAGATCTTTTGTGCCCGTAATTTCGAAAAATATGGTAGGTACATAAGCCTTATAAATGGAAGAGGGGGAAGGAGATCCGTCATCATTATCCTAGAGGCAACATTCAATGCTGGGTAGACATGGATTGTAGGAAAAACGGAAAGGTTCATTAACAACTACAAGACGAAGAACAACCTAGAGGAACATAGGCTAACAGACAACAAAATTCCTTATGCAGAAATGCTCAGGAGCTCTAAATGGGGGAACATAGAAGGTATAAAAGCTTATAAAGGGGTTGAAGTGAAAGATGAAGGAATCATTAGCATTAAAGGCTCGTTGCTAAATCAAAATGAGGTTTTAAAAAGGAGTCTGGTAGGTGAATTTGGTAAGTGAATTTAATGCTACAACTACCCTAACTGAAGTGAGAAGATGGGCTAATAACCTTTGGAAGCCGACTCATGGACTTGTGTCTATGAGATGGGAGAGGTCTCTTTCTTTTCGAATTCTCTTCCAAAGCTACAACAGATCAAGTGATGGAGGGTGACTGGAATTACATGAAAATTTCTATCAGACTCCAATGGTTGAACCCTAAGGAATGAATGATATAGGAGAAGAAGGAAATCGAGGCTACTTGGGTCCAAATAATTGGTCTTCCTCTCCACCTGTGGACCCAAAGGGTGTTCAAAGCCATCGACAAGTTTTATGGGGGGGGGGGGGTTGATGAAACAGAGGAAACCAACCTAGGGAATCATCTTAAATGGGAAAGAATTAAGATCCAAGGTGATGGTCACAATATTTTGAAAGAGGTGATGGTTGAAAGTTATGGGATGATCTTCAAAATACAGGTCTGGCTGAAACTCCGGTGAGGTATTCCACGGGAAAAGAAAAATCCCCCATGGTCTTTACCCAAAAGTTCTTTCAAAGTAACACGATGGGTAATGAGAGGTATGATGATACCTATAGAAGTCAAAATAAGGGAGGTAGGTCAGACCTATGTGCCAAGTCACATGTTGAGACAAGTGGGGATCATTCAAAATTAAATGAAGGGGGCTAGTTAGAGTCCATTCAAAATTTAAATTGGGCCCAAAGTTTTTATTAAGTCAAAGCTCAAGCCCTACAACTTTTACATCAAATATGACCAAAAAGAAAAAAAGCATGATGAACGCGACCTCTTTTAAAGATTTTGAAGCCATAAAAAACTTAGCTATTTAGTTCCTTGAAATTGTTGAGTCATGGGAGATAGAAACTGAGATGAAGGAGAATAACAAAAGTAGGGAAGAACCACCTTCTGAAGAAGTTTCACACATGCAACAGTGCTAGACGACACAAAATACTGAATATAAACCACAGAATCTGAATCAGACTGAGAAGGATGGAACAGACCTACAAGTACAATAGATTTTTGAGGCAAACCCAGTGGCAATTCAGAACTCAGCAGATCTTGAAACAGTTGAAACAGAGGCATCAAGATGGGTGAATGCCCACATTCTATATTCAAGAAATACTTATGGAGTAGCTTTTGAGGGTTTCAAATCTAAAACTTTGTCTCTCCTCATGAGAATTGACGAGAGAAAAGTTGCACTGGACAACAAGGAGACGAGGAAAGCAAATGTGACACTTTAGAGTAGAGGCATAGGCAAAAATGAGTTTGAAAAACTTACGGTCAAGCCTGAACAAGGAGGTAGAAGGGGGAAGACTCTCAACTTAACATATAGATGAAGATCAAAATTCTGTCATAGAACGTGAGAGGTCTTACCAACTCGACTAATAAAGCTCTTGTTAAGATATGTTTAAACAAATAGTAAGCATATATGATCTGCCTTCAGGAAACAAGAATTAATAAGAGTGTAGAGGAAGTGGCATATCAACTGTGGTCGTCTAGATGGATGCAATGTGGATTTAGGGAAGCGGAGGGAAGCAAAGGGGGTATAATAATTATGTGGGACAACAAAGTGTGGAAGGGATCAAAGGTTGAGGAAGGCAACTTCTCGATCACTTCTAGATTCGAGTCAGTTCTTAACTCTTTTTGCTGGTTTTTTATTGGAAGTAGTAAAAGCTATGAAGTCAATATGTGATGATCACTTGGTCACGAGGGGGAGGGGGGGGGAATTTGTTTAGACATATGGTAGAGAGAAGTGGATGCAACAGACTCACTAACATAATGCTTGAATTCTCCAGTTGGATAGAGGAGCTAGAACTTAAAGATCCAACTTCGATGGGTAGGAGTTACACTTGTTTTAGGGGGATTAATCACCAAAGTGCTGCTAGGTTGGACAGTTTTTTTGTATTCTATGGAATGTGAGGAGAACTTCAAAAGCATCAGACTGAGAATTCTTCCAAGAGTAGCTTCTGATCAATGTCCTATAATTCTTGAATATGAACACTGGGAACATAGACAACCTTATTTCAAATTCGAAAATTGGTGGCTCAAGGTGGAGGGATTTAAGGATATGGTACAGGACTGGTGAAGTAGCTTTGTTGTTGATGCGTGCCCTAATTACAAATTAGGGGCCAAGTTCAAAATGCCAAAGAAAAAGCTAAAAGAATGGAGTAAGAAGACTTTTTGCTTACCTAGCCAACAGGAAAAACAATCTCCTGGAGGAACTTTTTGAGCTTGACAAAATTCAAGAGGATAGGCTTTTTTTGTGTGTGGATGAAGTGACAATAAGGGTTACAATACTAGTGGAGCTAGAAGTTCTGGCTAAAGAAGAAGAAGCTAATTGGAGGCAAAAGTCTAGAACCTTTTGGCTGAAGCAAAGAGATAAAAACACTAGATTTTTCTGAAGAATGGCTACAACTCATAGGAGATACAATGCTATCGACAAAATCATGGTAAGAGGTGAGGAGGTACAGGAACCAGAGAAATCAAAGAGGCAATAATAGAGTTCTTTTCCAATTTGTACTCAGAATCTGAACTATGGAGACCTTTTAACCTAAAAGGATGTCTTACAATCTGTGTGGAAGAAAATGAGTGGCTCCAATGACCATTTATAGAGACAGAGGTGCTATAGATCATCAAGCAGTATGATGGAGATAAGGCACCTGGACCTCATGGATTTACTATGGCTTTCTTCAAAATATTTTGGATATCCTAAAAGAGGAGCTGATGCAGACCATTCAAAATTTCCATCAATGGAGTGTTTTAGAGAAGTCCTTCAATGCCACTTTCATAGCATTAATTCCAAAGAAGCCTGGTGCAATGGAGTTGAAAGATTCAGACCAATCAATTTAATAGGAGGGGTATACAAAATCATATCTAAATTGATAATTGGGAGGTTGAAAACAATAGGTAGATTGGTGGATGAACACCAAATGACATTTTTGAAAGGAAGACAAATAATGGATGCAGCTTTGTTGGCCAATGAGTTGGTAAATTCTAAAGTAAAACAAAAGAAATTAGGCATCTTGTGCAAGCTAGACATTGAGAAGGCCTATGACCATGTTAGTTGGAATTTCCTCCTAAAAATTCTAAAGGAAATGGGATTTGGCAATTGGTATAAGATTTTGCATTTCAAGTATCAAATTCTCTCTTATTATCAATGAGAATACCGAGGGTTTCTTCCAGTCACATTGAGGTCTTAAACAAGGTGATCCTACGTCCCCATTTCTATTCCTACTTGCAATGGGAGGGCTGAATCATATGCTTAAGATAGCAAAAACTAATGTTTGGATAAAAGATTTCAGTGCTCAATCAGGCAGGGAAAACCAATTGGAAATTACTCATCTGGTTTATGCAGATGATGCCCTCATATTCTGTGAAGCAGAGGTGTTGTAGATTAGACATCTAAGGGCAATTCTAACTATTTTTGAAGGTATTTCTAGTCTTCATGTCTACTTTTCCCTATCAATTAGGTTGAGATTTTCCAATGCTTAGCACAAAACTTGGGCTTCCACATTGGATCACTACCGACTAAATACTTGGGTATGCCATAGGTGCTAAAAATAAAGTGTTGGAGGTATGGAGTGAGGTGCTACAAAGATGTGAATTTTTTTTTTCAAGGTGGAAGCGTAAGTATTTATCCCTCGGCAGACTTACACTTACTAAAGCAGTGCTTGATGGTCTTCCTACATACCTTGTTAAGAATTCCTACATCAGAAAAAAGATGGAAATTTGGTCTCCTTATATGGACTTGAACAATCCTCCCTTTATAAGCTAGCTTTTGAGGTTGAGTTAAGCCCAAGATCCATCTTTACATGGTATCAGAGCCAGGCTCATCCTAATTTCTTTGTTCATCGATGTTGGACTCCCATATTATAGAGTCCACGCTCCAGTTAACGAGGTTTGGGCGTGCGGGGGAGTGTTAAGAATTCTCACATCGGAAAAGTGATGGGAATTTGGTCTCCTTATATGGACTTGGACAATCCTCCCTTCATAAGCTAGCTTTTGAGGTTGAGTTAGACCCAGGATCCATCTTTACATACATGATGAGCCTATTTCCTATTCCTAAAAACATAGAAAAAAGAATCAATAGATTGAGAAGATCCTTCCTATGGAAAGGGAATAAGCAGAAGAGAGGCTACATTCTACAATATGGTGAAATGGGATATTCTTACCCTTAGCAGAGAACAAGGGGGTCTTGGACTGAAGAACCTCAGTAAACAGAACAATTGTCTCCTACAAAAGTGGTTATGGAGATTCTGCATAGAAGATGGGGCCTTATGGAGAAGGTACATAGCAGGAAAGTATGGCATACTTAGCTACTAGATAGCTGAAGAAGTCATGAGCACATTTGGTTGTAGTGTCTGGAAAAGAATCAAGAGACTTTGGCCTTACTTTATCAAAAAGAATCAGGAGACTTTGGCCTTACTTTATCAACAACATCTCCATTGGTGGTGGTAATGGTCTGAAAAATGCTTTCTGAAATGAAGTTTGGGTAGGGGAGAACAACTTGAGAAACTTATTCCCCCAATTATACTCTTTGAGCTTGCAGAAAAATGATACTATCTCTCAGGTGTGAAGCCAACAAGGATGCAACCTACTCTTCAGGAGAGCAATAAATGGCTGGGAAATTAGACAAGTAGCAATCCTTCTGGGAACATGAAACACTTGCCCTGGTATTTCTATAAGCCCAGAGAAGCCAATCTGGAAATTACATAGCAAATGCCACTTCATAGTCAAGTCATGTTACTAGAATATCGATCCAATCAGATAGCAACAGACACAGGGCCTTGGAAGGAAATCTTGGAAGCTAGAAGTCCACCAAAGGTGACTTGTTTCTCATGGCTAGTGTGCAGGAAAGCCCGCCTCACACATGAGGCACTGTAGAAAAGAGGATGGCAGGTATGTTCTAGATGTTTTATGTGTGAGTGGAAAACATAAGTCAATAGTCATTTGTTTATGCATTGCAACACTGCCACAAGCCTATGGAACAATTTCTTGTGCATTTTTGGAGTTGTCTCGGTGATGCCCAAGACAACCCTGGAGTTGATGAATCAATGGTTAGGAATTGGCAACAGAGAGAGATATGAAGATTGGTGGAAGACAATATGAGCTTGTATATGGTGGACCTTATGGAGAGAAAGGAATGATAGGTGCTTTGAAGATCAGAGAGTCAACATACTGAAGATTAGGAGGAAGTGTATAAGCCTGCTATTTTTTTGGTGTAAACAAGAGTTCATAGGGGAGGCAGTAGATTTGGTAGATTTCATAGGAAACTTGTAAATGTACCCAAATGGGGGTGTGCCCACCACTCTGTGGGTTGTAAGTTTCTAATTCATCATTCATTGAATGATGAATTTTATGTGTGAATACAAAGTTACCCCTATCTAAAAAAAAAAAGCGTTGAAAATAGACTCAACGGGTTAAAAATGGGTTAAAAATAGCTCTTTCTAAGAACTCACATATTCCATAAGATCAGTGAGACTATATACCACTAATGGCACTTTTTGAAAAGATGGTACAACAAAAAAGAGTTGAAACTTTCTTTCAACTCTTTTTAAGCATAAGAGAACTTTAAATAGCCAATTTGAAAATATAATCAACAGAAAATCTGCATAACAAAATTTCAAAATGCTAAATAATCTCAACAACTAAAACAACCTAATAGAAATTTAAAATTCAAATTCATCCTAAATCTAACTAACTTATTATGCTAAAAGCTTGCTGCAGTAACTGAAAGCAAATTTCAACAGCTTTAGACCACATTCAGAAGTCTTTCTTTTTTTCTTGGACTTTGTGCCAAGTCAAACGGTACAACATAATTGGGATAAAGGAAGTAAGTACTATTTGAATGTAAACCTCTTTTACTAATGCAATACTGGTTCTTTCACAATATGCAGATAGAAACCCGCAACAACAAGCTGGAAATGCAGTCAGTAAACAACAAGGCATTGATTGAGGAACTTGATAGGCTTCTTGAAAGATTATGTATCCCTTCTGAGGTGTTTCTCTATCTTTCTTGGAGCTAGGTCGTGGTGACATCTAATAAATTAATTTTCTTCACATATTCATTCTTGGTTTTGTAGTATGCAACGTGTTTAACAGGTGGTTCATTTGAAGAGGTAAGAATGCCTCAGAACATTGAGGCATGTGAGTGGCTAACTAATGCTCTACATGGTCTTGAATCACCTAAATTGGATCCTAGCTACTCAAACATGAGATCTGTATGTTCACTTGCTTATTCATTTATGTCCTTTTCATTTTGCTTCATTTTTGTTATTGTGCTTCATCATATAAATTACACAGATAGGGTTAATGTATCTATGCATGCATATGTTAAATTAAGTACAAATTTGCCCATTCAGGGCTTGGATCTGGTTCCTATGAAGTTATTTGAGTAAATAAATTGTTTTGAATTATTGGGAAATCCACAGTTGGACCTGGCCTGGTATAAGAATGATTGAGTTATTGCAAAATACACAGTCATAGTGTCTAGATAGTACTGGATTCAAATTCCTGCAAGTTTTTTATGGGCCAATGTTCTATACTGAAACTGGACAAGAAAAAGTAGAAATCAAACTGTCCTATCTTTAATTTTTTTGCTTGTTTACTGAATGAAGTGAAACCAAGTTGTCCTGTCTTTGCTATTCTAGCACTCGTCGGATAGGCGTTGCCGCATTGGGCCATCTCTGCATTTGAACACAGAAAGTTACTTATATCAAAATTAATACATTACTTGTAAAAGAAGCAACAACTTTTAGCTGTGAAATCCCTGAATCTCTTACAGGTGAAAGAAAAACGAGCAGAAGTTGACAAGTTGAAAACGACGTTTGTTCGAAGAGCATCTGAATTCTTGAGAAACTATTTTTCCAGTTTGGTGGATTTTATGATGAGTGATAAGAGTTATTTTTCTCAGGTATTAGATCAGTTTTACTTGAACTAATTGTCATGAGTTTTCCAAAAATAGTTATTTGAAGACTACTGATGATATAAATTAAATAGCGTGGGCAATTGAAAAGGCCTGACCATGCTGATCTCCGATACAAGTGCAGGACATATGCTCGTCTGTTGCAGCATTTGAAGGTCAGATTGATTCAACTTGTCGAATTTTAGCATTGTTTAATACTTCCTGGTGTCTTTCCCTCAATCCTTTGCATTTGCAGAGTCTTGACAAGAATTGCTTGGGCCCTTTAAGAAAAGCTTATTGTACCTCCCTCAACTTGCTTTTACGCCGGGAGGTCAGAAAGCTATTATCTTTATTAATTTGTCTTTTAATTACCTTATTGTGCTTTTATTTCTTCTTTTGCTTCTTTCTGTTGAATAGGTTACTTAAATGCCTATTAAGTTCACTGGCCGTTATTTGCACTTTTAAGCTGGTAGACATCTGTTTTCTTCATCTCCAAACTCTCAAAGGCATGTATCACCTGTTTGTCTATAACATCTTTCCCATCAAAGAATTGCTGGTTGAACCTGCTTTTAAGATGAATTTGTCTACTTTAAGAAACACATTTTGTTGGGACATTTAGCTTGCCAAATCATTAAGATCATTGCAGTAGCATCTTAGAAAGAATTCAGAGAGCAAGTTGTTCTGTCTGAACAATAACAAGCTGTAGAGAAAGGGTAGTTGTGGAGACATAGAGAGAGAGAAAAGGCAACAAAGGTGTTAAAGTTGAGTAGCAGCATTGGAAAGAAGAAGAATGGAAAACAGATGTAAGGGAACTGAGAAATTATAGAAAGAAGAACAAGGGTACCACAACATTGTCAGTTCAAAGACATTCCTTCATGATCTAGGAGTGTGAGAGTTCTTTTCAAGAGCAAGAGTTCTTTGCTGCCAAGCAACTTGTAGTTCAAGTGTAAATAAATTTGGTAATGCCTTTTATGCTAGAAAATTCGCTGAAGGAACTAAAGATAATTGGCCAACATAACTCTTACTATCAAAAGTGATGGAGTAAATTACTGAAACTTACTCCATGTAGGGTGCTGAAATCAAGGCTTGGCATAGGGTTAATTGTCTAGTGAAACCTAAAGCAAAGATTTGCATTTTATTTGATTCATGCATAGGAATAAGACTTTATAGTGTGCTCTAAAACCTTGTTTCACTTTTAGCTCGAACCTCTGTAGGAGTAAATCTTAATTCACATATGAGTAAAGTTTTCTCATATTTTCCCTGTCTGTTCTAGGACCATTACAAGTTGTATCTGTTATAATAGGAACAAGTATATACAATCCTACTTAGAATAGGAATCCTAGTTGGAAAAGGAGTCCAATGCAGTATATATGAATAGGATCTTAGTGTAATAATGTAGACACAACAATTCAATCATATTCTTCTCTAATATCTCTCACATGGTATCAGAGCCATGGTGAGAAAATTAAATCAGCCGTCACTGTGCAATTTTTCGGTGACCTAAATTGTTGTTCGAATAAAAAATTTCTGCCTGTGTTTTTCAAAAACAATTTTTTCAGCAATTTCTTTTTTCCATTGGGATCACCTCTAAATTCTGAGGCCGACCATATACATTTTTTTCCTGATTTTGGCCAATTTTCTGGCGATCAGATCCTTTTAAATTCCACAATATGTAGTTCGGGATTGATATTTTTGGCTCCAAAAATATAGGAAGTTCAAGTGCTATATTGATTTGTAAATATCTAAGTATGATCAAATATGATTTTGTAGGATTTAAATTGATCTTATAAAATCATATCTAATAGGCTATTGAATAGGTTAGGATATTAGATCAATAAAATCATCCCTTGATTCTCAAATCTGCCAGAATCAAGGGATTTGATTGCTAGTTAGTTTAGTTTTCTATACTATAAATTTGTATCTCTATGGATAAATAATTTGTACAATTTTGGTACCAAAACTTACATTGTATCAGAGTAAGGTTATTCTTGTAACTAAAACAACATTGTTGTCAAGAAAATAGAAGCCAACGTCATCAATAGAAGCCGAGAGTTCTATTAACAATTTTGACAAGAGACAACAACGAAGCTGTGGTGTGATTTTTGCAAAAAATATGGGCACAATTGTGAGACTTGTTGGAATATCAATAGGAAACTGCCTAGCTGGAACAAAAAAATGGCAGAGAACCATGGTCAGACCCTTCAGTGTACCAGTAAAGAACCAGGGCTTCAATCTTCTCTAGAAATACAACCTTTCACTAAGGAACAAGTAGAGCTGCTGCACAAATTTCTCCAAGTTCTCCAAACCAGTAAATCTGATTCTTCTAATCCCAAAAATGCAGTGCCACAAAACACTTTAAGTTAATCTATAGCGATGTTTGGGGACCTTCTTGGGTAGCAAATGTAAATGGTAAAAGGTGGTTTGTGAGTTTCATAGATGATCACACTAGACTAACTTGGGTGTACTTATTGAAAGACAAAAGTGAAGTAAAACATATGTTTGAGGCTTTTTATGTTATGGTTGAGACACAATTTTATGAGAAGATTCAAATATTTCGGAGTGATAATGGGAGAGTATTTTAATGACCATCTAGGCAATTTTTTCACTTCCAAGGGAATAGTGCACCAAAGTTCATGTCCTAATACACCCCAACAAAATGGAGTAGCTGAGAGAAAAAATAGGTATCTTATGGAGGTAACTAGAACCTTAATATTCACAAGTGGAGTCCCTAAATTTCTTTGGGGAGAAGTTCTTTTGATATCCACTTATCTTATTAATAGGATGCCTTCCCGTGTTCTAGATTTTAAAACCCCTTTTAGTATGTTCAAGACATACTTCCCTACTTCTAGATTGACCACTGATCTACCTTTGAGAATCTTTGGGTGTAGTGTATTTGTTCATGTTCATGATCATAATAGGAGTAAACTTGATCCACATGCTAAAAAATGTATTTTTGTTGGCTATGCCCCTAGTCAAAAGGGATACAAGTGTTATGACCTAAATACTAGAAAGATTATTGTCACAATGGATGTCAACTTTTTTGAATCTCAATTATTATTTGGAACTCATCTTCAGAGGAAGAAACATACTGAAGATTCAATGGATAGTAAGGATTCTCACGACCTCACATGCAAGAAACAAAAGAATCTACCTTTTATGATAGATACGGGAAATAGTACTTTTGGTAGTAACAACCTTGATAAGGTAAAAGATCCCAACTTATATAACGAAAATAAGGAAACTGAGACAGTAGAGTTTTTTCATGATGCAATTAATGACAAGGACATGGAACAAACAAAGGAATTGCAGGTTTACATGAGAAGAAACTGGAATCAAGAAAAAAAGATTAAGGACGCTCATCAGAACCAAACGTCCACTCCGCAAGATCTTACTGATATACAAGGTAATTCTCCAGAATCTATTTCTGATTTGCCCCTTGTTATTTTAGACCTTGATCTTCCAATTGACAAACGTAAAGGAGTAAGAAAAGTCACAAACCATCCCATGTCAAATTTTGTGTCATATAGAAACTTGTCTCCTTTCTATACAACTTTTCTTTCTCAATTATCTGGAATGGAGATACCGAGAAATGTGCAAGATACTTTGAATGTCCCCAGTGGAAAGAGGAAATTCTAGAGGAGATTAATGCTCTTAAGAGAAATAAAACTTGGAAAATGGTGGAACTATCACGTGACAAGAAAAAAGTAGGTTGCAAGTGGGTGTTTACCATCAAATTTAAATCATATGGGTCCTTGGAGAGGTATAAGGCACGCTTGGTAGCAAAATGGTTCACTCAAACCTATGGAATTGACTATCTTGAGACATTCGCTCCAGTTTCCAAGTTGAATTCAATCAGGGTTCTTCTGACCATTGCTGTTAATCTTGATTTGCCCCTTCAACAACTAGATGTGAAGAATGCATTCTTGAATGGAAAACACAAATAAAAAGTCTACATGGATCCTCCTCTGGGTTTTGAAGATATGGAACTAGAGTGTGCAAGCTAAAGAAATCTCTCTATGGGGTCAAACAATCTCTAGGAGCTTGGTTTGAGAGATTTACTCAGTTTGTAAAACAAGGGTACACTCAAGGGCAAGCAGATCACACCATGTTCATTTGACACTCTCTTGAGGGAAAGTGTATGTTGACGATATTATACTTATAGGAAATGACTTACTCGATATGTAGAATTTAAAGACACAGTTGGCGTCGGAATTCAAGATCAAAGATTTAGGACATTTGAAATATTTTCTTGGCATGGAAGTAGCAAGATCAAAAGAAGGCATTATGGTGTCACAAAGGAAGTATGTACTAGATCTTCTGAAAGAGACATGCATGAGTAGTTGTCGTCCAGCTGAAACACCTATTGTTTCGAATATAAAATTTGGAAACAAAGAAGGAAATTCAGTTGACCAAAGTCAATATCAGAGACTAGTGGGGAAGTTGATATACTTATGACACACTCGACCTGATATAGCTTTTGCGATAAGCTTAGTGTGTCAATTTAAGCACTCTCTGAAAGAAGAGCACAAGAAGCGGTCTACATGATTCTTAGATATCTGAAAAGTTCACCAGGGAAAGGATTGTTTTTCAGAAAAGGTCAAGATAAAGGCATTAAAAGCTTTACAGATGCAGATTGGGCAGGTTTTACTTTTGATATGAGCTCTACATCAGGATATTGTACTTTTATCTGGGGAAATCTCGTGACTTGGAGGAGTAAAAAGCAGAATGTAGTAGCTCGAGTAGTGCTGAAGCTGAATACCGATCTATGGCCCATGGGATCTGTGAAATGATTTGGCTCAAGAAGATGATGGAAGAACAAAAAAAGTTGTTTGTGTTACTAATGAAGTTGTACTGTGACAACAAAGCCGCCATAAGTATTGCTCACAATCCTCTTCAACATGACAAAACAAAGCATGTTGAAGTGGAAATGCACTTCATAAAAGAGAAGATTGAAGAAGGAAACGTGTGCATGCCTTTCGTCACAACAAATTAGCAAATTGCGGATATTTTCACAAAAGGCTTGTTTAAACAAAAAGTTTTAAATTCTTGTAAGCAAGTTAGGCATGACAAATATTTACATGCCAACTTGAGGGGGAGTGTTGATTTGTAAATATCTAAGTGTGATCATATATGATTCTGTAGGATTTAAATTGATCTTATAAAATCATATATGATTTGCTATTCAATAGGCTAGGATATTAGATCAATAAAATCATCCCTTGATTCTCAAATCTACCAAAATCAAGGGATCTGATAGCTAGTCAGTCAGTTTTCTATACTATAAATATGTATCTCTATGGATGAATAAGATTCTACAATTTTGGTACCAAAACTTACAACTAATCCTATTCTAAGTAGGATTGTATATACCTATTACTATTCTAACACTCCCTCTCAAGCTAGTGCATACGAATCATATGTATCTAGCTTGTTACATATGTAATTAATATGAGGACCGATGAGGAGCTTGATGAAATATCTGCAAGTTGATCACTCGACTTCACAAAATTGACAGTCAACAATTAATGTGCTTAGTCTTCTCATAAAATACAGGATTTGCTGCATAATGCCGATAAAACAAAGAGTGATAAATTACAGTGTTGAACTTCCCAAACCAAACTTGCAGACTGTTCAGACCATAGAATGACTTACACAATTGACATACAAGGCTACTAAACTCCTCCTGAGCAACAAAATTAGGTGGTTGCTCTATATAGACTTCTTCGCAATGCAACGGTCGCCAGAAAGTTCTCACAATCTAGTATAAAGTATATAGATAGTGTTGAAATCAATAGATGAGTCGATATTAAACAAGAAAGTCACCGAAAAATTGGCCGAAACATGCTCATACACCGGAGTATTAGATTTGATGGCTAAAAGTGGTCACAATCTAAGAAATAAAATTATATGGGTATGGTCGAAATGATGGCATGAACCTACTAGAAAATAGAAATTACATAGGAAAGTTCTAATTGATGGCACGACCCTATTGAAAAAGAGAAATAATATGGGTAGGGTCGGAATGATGGCACGACCCTACTGAAAAAGAGAAATTATATGGGTGGGTTAGAATGGTGGCACAACCCTACGCAAATCAGATTTGAGGAGTCACCAGAAAGACGAATAAACTATACAAATCAAACGTGATGAGTAACTGAAAAAGACACACGATGCTATGCGACTCAGATATGAGAAAGTAGTTCAGAAAAATCGATAGTACTACGCAAATTAAATATGAAATGTAGACCGGAGAGATGCACGGTGCTACACAAATCAGATATGCAAAAAAAGGTAGTCACCGGAAGATGACACAGTGCTACACAAAGTAAATATGAAAACATAGTCATCGAAAGGATGACACAGTGCTATGCTAATCATATATGAAAAAGTAGTCATCGGAAAGATGGCACGGTGCTACACAAATTAGATATAAGAACGTAGTCATCGAAAATATGGCATGGTGCTACATAAATTAAATATGAAAAAGTAGTCACTAAAAAGATACACGGTGACCCAACTTTTGCTAACATAATCATTGACCAAATGGGCAGCGTATACTAGTAATAGCCACCCGCTAGCTATGGAAACTCTTTGATTTTCTACCAAGATCGTAGAAACTCTGATACCATGTGAGAAATATTGGAAAAAGCTATTATTGAATCATTGTCTTTACATTATTACTGACTATATTATTAGACACTACAATAGACTACTTTTCCAACTAGGACACTACAATACAATCCTATTCTAAGTAGGACACTATATACTATTCCTATTACTTTTACTATTACTAGTCATATTCTAAGTAGGATTGCATATACCTATTACTATTCTAACATTGCTTATGTTTTCTATTCTTTGCAGGCTCGTGAATTTGCAAATGAGCTTCGTTCCAGTACAAAGGCATCCAAAAATCCTATTGTGTGGTTTGAAGGTTTGACAGGTTTGAATCAGAGCGTGAATAATGCGGACACGTCTGCAGCCTCTGAGGCATATGCTAAAATGCTCACAATATTTATCCCACTCCTTGTCGATGAGGTTTTCTTCTAGTTTCTTTTTTTTCCTGGTATATATGTGTATGAATGTCTATGTTGCTTTCTCTACCCAAAGTGTATCATCAGTTTTTTTTTCTAAATTTCCAAATCCCAGAGTTCTTTCTTTGCACACTTTATGTGCTTTGAAGTTCCAACACTGCTTCCACCGGAGGGTGTTGCCAATGGAAACAAAGCTGGAGATGATAAGAATGATGATTTAGGCATCTTGGATATAGATGAGAATGACAATAAATCTGGTAATTGTTCCTGGTTTCTGCTCTTGCCTTGTCCTGCTTGGAATTTATCAAGGACCACCATCTTGCTGTTTTGCAGGACAGAATTCTGCAGATCTAGAGGCACTAAATGAATCACTACATGACTTGCTTGATGGAATCCAAGTAATGTTACAGTTTTCCCTTACAATAGTCTTGTTTTCTAATAACAAAAGTTTTTGTTAAGTGCCGATTATTCTTTCTTGTTTGATTTTTCCTGTTTGGTGCAAAGAGGACATTCCTTAGTGCATAATTTGTTTGATTATTGAGACGCTTAGGGTGTGTTTGGTATGAAGGAAAACATTTTTCGGAAAATGTTTTCCAATTTTCTCATGTTTGGTTGGGTTAAATGTTTTGGAAAATGTTTTCCAAATCAACTCATTTTCCTCAAATTTAAGGAAAATGACTTCCCTTCAAAACTTAAGAAAAACATTTTCCAAAACTCTATTCCAACTTCAAATTACAATTTTTTTTAAAAAAATATTTTCAACTTCAAAGTTTTTATTTTTCATCCCGATCCTCAACCACCCACCCCCACCCCCCACCCAAAAAAAAAATCGAGTTTGTTTTTTAAAATTATTTTCAACTTCAAAATTTTATTTTTTCACCCCTACACTTGACCCACCCACTCACCTACTAGCCCCCCACCCCCACCCAAAAAAAAATTAAGTTTGTT
>JAJOOS010004744.1:0-77059 GCA_029582725.1 Solanum chiquidenum
GAAAGCGCCATTGTTGACGTAAGTTGAAGCTTCACTTAGCTGAAAAAAGAGATTAATGGAAGTAATAATAAATCATTACAAAGTAATGAAAATAGAATGAATCGGTCAGAATTTTAGAAGTTAAGAAATTGACCCAAATGAAATAATGAAGATGATGGGTGAATAGTGAAAATAATATTTTTTTAAATGTAGGGAAATAAAAATAAAGAAAAAGTATTTTTTTTTCAATTATCCGACGTGTCATCGATGTGGCATAGAGGTGGCGCTTAAGTGGCGCGCGTGCATTTCACCCATAAGTATGAAACGGGTATTGTATGTGTAAGGTGCTATTAAATTCACTTGAAATAAGTTTAGGGGGGTAAATAATTACCCGTAAAGTTAAGGTGCTAAAGTGAGTTTTGCTGCCAAGTTCGAGGGTGTTTTTATGTATTTTTCCTAAAATATATTATATGTTCTATGATGCACATTGAATGTCTCAAAAACATGTAAGCTCATGAAATATTGAAACAATAGATTTAATATGTAATTTTAATTGTTCTACAATATTTATTATTAGTTTCAATAGATATTAACACCTAAATTTTTTTGTAAGAGTTTCAAGTCATATTTAATACAATAATATCTTCTTTATGACACACCAATATACTTATCATAATGTATGAAAATACTTACAAGTTATTTTAACTAGCATGTTATCATATTACTTAGTAATTAATTTAGAGTTATAAGTTAGTAGCATATAAATAGCATAATAATATAAACTTGAAACATATTGATTATTATGCCTAGTAAAGTATCATAATAATAGCTAAAGCAAGTTATGTATACAGTAATAAAATTGCAAATCAAAGACTTATGTAAGTCCTATTCAAGATGTTATAAACATATAGATGTATACCTGACTCGGAAAGAAAATTGATGAACTTTTAGAAAAAAAAGATAATTCTGAATTAAGTAGGTCTTAATTGGTTAGAGACTCATGCTGATAACGTGTTGTGAAATATTACTAATATAAAATAATATAAGACAATAAATATATAGACAAGATATATGGGAGATAATGTTTCTTATTTCTTTCTTCTGTACTTTTTCGATTGTATATTTTATAAAATAATCATCGCATATTTATAGTACAAAATGTCTTTGAAAGTTACATGAATTAAATAGTGTTCATTTATTTTATATATGAACTTCACAAAAGAGTTACGGAAGACATCCACATTAATGCATTTATAACAGGAAAATATATGTTTATTTTTTTAAAAGGGGAAATTTTCAAAACAACAACATTTTAACATTTAATAAGACCCTTAGCTACACTTTCAATTATATTTATTAAAAATAGTTATATTTCAGTTTGCTCTTGGACTCATTTATGCATTTTTTTCAAAAAAGTTTCAATTAATAGAATACAAATAAGACATAACAAACTAGAGAAAATTAGGAAAGATAATCTTTCAAAATAGGTAAAAGTTCTTAAATTTCTCACTATATACGTTACAAAGATTAGAAGTCCCGGAATAGGAGATTCTCTTCCTTCTTCCTCAAACACAATAAGCGACTAGTAATTGTTATTGAATTGAATTATCCATTGATAATCATTCATCTTCTTTGAATTCAGATCATCAGATATTGTTGTCGGAAAAATATAGATCAACATCGCTGAATACGAATTGGAGCTGTGGGAGATAATCGACTGAAAAAATTCGTTGTATTTCAAGTTTGATCGTCGAATTAGTTTGGAATACGATTTATTGAATTAACATACAGGTTTAACAAGCAGACAAATCATCATACAAAATAAGAATTTTTTATATAGTAAAAGAACCAATACCCAGTATAAGAAATACAATAAAAAATAGTGAATTTGATTGATATAGAATTATGTATTTGTAAGAAGATTAAAAAAAACTCTAACTCAATCCATCAAGACTTACATATTTGTGGCAACAGTTAGAGCGAAGGACCCAGAATTTTTAGGTAACGGTTGCCTTGGGTACAGGTTGTTCAACTTAATCTATTTATGGATTAATTCGATCAATTTAATAGGTTTTTTTATTTTATTCTATAGAGAAATTATTTTTATTTATCAAACAAGGACAAAAAAACATTTGCAATAGGGTAACTACTCTTTAGAATTAAATAAAGGGAAAATGATCAAAAATACCCCTCAATTTTGATTTATTGATTGTTTTTATCTTTACCGTTAAAATAAAGTTATTTTTACTTTTACCATTACTATACTTATCATTCGTGCCCTTCTACGAACGAAAATCCCCAAATCAATCCAAATTAACTTGATTTTTTTAAACGACTCATTCCCATTTTAAACCCATGCCCCAACCCCTCTAAGACCCAATAAACATTTAACCCATTTACTTACCCATTCTCTCAAAAAAATCTCAAACCCCACAAATTCCATCCTCCTTTTCCTTTAGAATTGTGTCTCTTCTTTTTAACGTACTTCTTTTTTCATTGATGGCTGACTTCTTAGGAATCTTATGCCTTCCCCTCTATGCTTCTTCTTTCCTCCTCTTTTTTTTTTTGTTACATATGTATTTCAATAAAATTGCCACAGATCTGAGTTTTTGGATCTCGAAGAAATTCCCCATTTCCATAGTTAATTAATGAAACTGAATCAAGAGTTACTTGCTATAGTTGGTAGAATGATTTAGTAGTTGCTCCTCGTGTCCATTGAACAATTGAAAGTGTACACCATTACAGGGGTATAAATTATAATTTAAGTGTTTGTTGTATACCAAGTAGTCGATATATATAAATGCTTTTTGATTTTATCAGTGCTTCAAAAGGATAACTTACACTCCGCGTATCTACCGCTCTCAACCAATTTAGAATGTCTTCTGAGGGAATGAAATGTCAACTAATTAATCAAAGTTGAGTGACATTTTTTATCTTTTTCCCTTAAATAAAATACGGAAAAGGTTCAAAAATATCCTCAACGTACTAAAAATGATTTTAAAATACCCTCCTTCTACCTATTCGATAAAAAATGTCCTTCATGTATAGTAATAGTTAAAAAATGTCCCTCTTCTACCTATTGAATCAAAATATTATTAAAAATTCTTTTTAACCTTCGAATTTGAATAAATAAACTCAACTTTTTAATTCATTTTTACTTCTATTAACATCTCAATTATATTTTTTCCATTATCTAACAATTTGTCTTTCAAAACTACTGAGACTTTTGTATATATTATGTTAAGTGATACTCCTATATTTACACTCAGAAAAAAGTCAACAAAAAAATATCTTTTATGGGCATACATAATGAAATTCTTCTTTCTTCATGACTACGACAATGTTTTATACAACATACATTCTGATTAATTCACATAATAGTTCATATATTTTATTTTATGCAAATAATTCTATTAGGTAGACAAACGTTAAGACAAACGAGCAAGAACTTTTCAAAAATAATAATATACAAGTCAAAAGAAAACTAAATAATCATCAAGATGCAGTAAAAAGAAATTTGACATATATAATTAGAATTAGAAAATATTTTTGAGTCATTTCTAATATGTTAAAGGGATTTTTTTAAAAATCTAATAGGTAGAAGAAAGGGTTAATCTGAACCATTTCCAATAGGTTAATTGCATTTTTTTAACCAATCGGTGGAAGGAGGCTATTTCATCGAGCATTTTTGACCCAATAGGTTGAAGAAAGGGAAACTTAAATCCAATAGGTAGAAGAAGGGCATTTCTGAACTATTTCTAATACGTTTAGGGCATTTTTGAACCTTTTCAGAATAAAATAAGATGGCTGTTTGGAGCTAGGAATCGAGCTCACATTGCTTTCCACAAGAGCAAAAACTGTGCAGCAACTAGACTTCGTGTATGTGAGTGCCTAGTTATATATATATACACACACGTCTTTCAAGATATACACATCTATATACAAAAACACCCATGCCCCCCACACCTTCCACGAGGGTCCACCTCTGCGTAGAATAAAAGTTTTGATAACCTCAAACGTGATATACAATTAAACATGCCGCTGCAAAATTTACCTCATTTTGAAGTCTTTACACTGTAGAGTTCACTGTAGGAACAAGCTTCAGCTAGAAGCATTCCAAGATTTTAGATATTTTACATATGAAGTAGACAAACCTATGCGATGAATCAAATAATTGTTTTAGTACACAAATGCTTACCCAGAGACTGTAGCAAACTAAAAGAGCAGCGTCCAATCTTGTAAGAATCGCAGCTAAGACAGTCTGATTGCCATTTCTTGAAGCAGTGCCCGCTTTTGTGATGTATTAATCACTTGATTGGATTCTGCATTTTCAAGCACATCTGCAATTATGGCTGCTGCATGGCCCAGAGGTTCTTCTGCTGCTCTCTTCAGCATAAAAGCCTATAAAACACTAGTGTTAGATGCAACAATAATGCCTCAATCCCAATCTAAGCTGGAATTGACTCTATGAATCCATGTCACTTCATTTAAATCAAGGCATAGTCCAAAGACGAGTGCCATATGTGTGTGGGGTACCAGCAGCAGTACTTGTTTAGTAATCTCTAATGTTACCACCAAACGAAAAAAGGAGAACACAAGGAACCAAGAGAATTGGACATTATGACAGGACTTTGGTCGAACACCATCTTAAAAAAAAGAAAAAAAAGAAGGGGAATGACAGAATCAAGAGAATACACCATAATGTGTGGACAAACATATGGAGATACTATACTACTAACTCATATTATAATTTTTTAGTTGCTGACTCACAGAATGATAACTCGTTGCCTTGGAAAAGCATATGGAGATCTAAAGCACCACTGGAAGTTGCATATTAAGTGTGGCTAGCGACAAAAACTCAACTTGACATGGGATAATCTGCAGGTTTTCAACTTTGCAAAAGGTGCTACCTTTGTCGAATCTATCCAGAAACCAACGATCATTTGTTTTTGTATTGCCCTATGTTGTCTCATAACTGCAGGACCTATTTTCAAATATGCTGAGATAAAAATGGATATGTTGAGAAGCTGGTGTGGAAGGGGCATGTCAAAGGAGCAATAGAAATGGTGGAGAACTTCCCAGCCATTATTTGGCCATTTGGTGGACAATTTGGAAAGAGAGAAATGAAAGATGCTTAGAAGATACAAACCGGTTCTACACAGAAGCTAAATAACAACTGGTTTCTTATTGGTGCAAAGAGGAATTGGTTGGTGATGCAGAATCTTACTTCCTGTGACCGTTTATCAAAGAACAAATCGCTTCTAGACCCACTAGAATCCATGCTGTTAAGATCGATGTGAAGGCTGGATTCCTTTTGTAATTATTTCAAGCGCGCAGGCGCGCACGCACACACACGTATATGATAATACTGACCTTTAAAAAAAACTAATAGCTTCGATACAGTAAGGACACAAAGCAGAAGAAATACAACAACAACATATCCAGTGTAATCCCACAAGTGGGGTTTGGGGAGGGTAGAGTGTACCCAGACCTATGTAATCCCACAAGTGGGGTTTGGGGAGGGTAGAGTGTACCCATACCTTACCCCTACCTCGGAGATATAGATAGGTTTTTCCAGATAGACCCTTGACTTGAAATAAAGTATTTTCAAGCAGTTTAAAAAAGAGAATACATAAATGAGAACAGTAACAACAACAAAATAATGTGAAATGGGAGATGCACACAACATACAGAGGAAAGAACAATAATGCCAAAAGAATAATGTGATAACCAAAGAACAAAAAAAAACACAAATGATAATCGAAATCAAAGAACAAGAAACTAAGAGACTCGTGCTAATACCACTGCAAGAAAGAAGGTCCAAGTACTAGTACTACCACCGATCCTATCCCACAAAAAAGTGAGAGAACTCTCAACTACCAACTAAACTTCTACCCTAATCTGCAACCTCCAAACTCTCTTATCTAATGTCACTCGATAAGTTCAAGATGTGTCATGTCTTGTCTAATCACTTCCTCCAAATATTTATTCGGTTCCCTGCAGAAGAAATGAATGACAGAACTAATATTTCCCATTCGAACCACTTCCAAATCGCGAGAGCTCTTTACACCCATGATATTATGGTACTTATTAGTGAGTAATACAGATATGCCAAATACAACGGTCTCAGATCTAAGGGTGCTTATCAAGTGGTTCAGTTCAGTGTTGAGTGTTCACACTTAACGGTTTGGCTTATCGGTTTTATATGTGTTAAACTGTTTCCAAGAAATAAGATATTGGTTTCTTTGATTCGGCTTAACGATTATCGATTGGGTTATCGGTTAATCGGTCAATAACCCACTTTAGCATTTCCACTAAAAATATGATCCTACAAATGGAGAGACAGACAAGCAAAATTTAAAGAATTGCCTGTCATGGCCATCATGTGTGAGCTTGCTGCTAAGATCTTTTTTTAATGAGCATTTCCACTACATACAAATGGAGGGACACAGTCATGCAAAAACTTTTAAAAAATGCTAATCATAGCCATATAATAGGTGCTTAATTTGGAGACCATAGACAAATGAAGAGTCATGTCCCACAGAATTTAAAATACACCCAAACATAATAAAAATGAAACAGAACAAAAATGTGATATGGGAGAAATAAATTTTCTCAATACTTGTGCATATCACAAAAGTTGTTAAAATGGATACTTAAGTTGTTCTATGGGAAGCAACTGAAATTCTAATTAAAAAAAAGAAAATGCTCGATATAGAGAATGTTAAATGGGCCATAAACAAACAGTTATATGGTGTTTATTTAGCCAAGATGATTTTATATAATCACGGGTAATATTGTAAATTCATTTGAATTAACGAGTTATCCGATATAAAAATTAGACAATCCATCCCAAACCGATAACCCGTTTTTAATATTCTAAACCACCTCCAAACCGTTAATCTGATATCCCAATACCAATAATGCAATAACAATTTTTTGGTTGGGTTATCAGTTTTGGTTCAGTTTGAACACCCCTACTCAGATCCATGCTTCAGGGAACAAAAATTTAAGCTGTTAAATTTTAAGGAGGAAGACCTGTCCATGATGTGTTATCGTCAATGTACAGGGTTGCTGATTCCAAGGTTCTCCATCTACTTGAACAGGAAATGCAGCAAAAAGTTGAATTTTTATCACTTGTCCTTGTGCAAGCCTCCGAGCTTTGGAAAGCCCGACCTGATTGCAACAACAATGCTCTTATCACAGAATATAAGCATTTAAAAGCAACTGAAAGATCAAATTAACCATAATGAAAATGTCCCAGAAACAATTGAATTTGTCTAATCAGATTAAAACTATAGCAGTTGATCACAATTCAAAATAACCCATCAAGAAACAATGATCCATCTGTTGCTCCTTCACCGTTTACTTACACCTTAAGTATATCTGCAACAACTCTTGCCACAGAACTACTGGACTACAAGATATCATTATTGATCAGATACCACATTGGGATATGAACACAAAATAACAGCCAAGTGATTAACATCACTTAAAACAGTATTGAAACATCTCCAGGAAACAAAGCTTTAAAATGATGATTATTCACTACATTAACATCATCTCTGGAATAGCCTAAAATATACCTGCAGCTTCCCCAGATGCCAGGTACCAGAAATGCTAACAACCTCCAGCATCTTATCGTGCATGGATTGAGGATCAAGATTATCATAGCTCTCATCTTCATTCTGCCACAAGTCTACTCCACCCATGTAGCTCCCTATATTAGCTACAAGAACACCTTCTGCATCCTAGAAACAGAAGGAGCGTGATCATTTCACATCTGATCAATTAACTAGTAGTTGTATTTTAAGTAATCTCCAGACAAGAAAACTGACTGTGGATATATAACAAGAAGTGAGCATGTAAAATGACTTAAAAGTAAACAAAAAAAATAAATATGAACTTTTCACAAGAATTTTGCAGCTTTGCATTTGACAGATACCTCAGGAACCTCAATCTCAACACCATCAACCTCCACACGAACTTGCCATGGAAAATCTGCAAACGTCCTATCCATGATACTCTTGGCGCCTTCTCTGGCATAAAGAACTTTGTTCATGAACTGCAAAAGTGTCCCCAAATATTTTCAGCATGGACAGAAATACACATAGATACATAAATGACTTAAGTAATCAATAAACATTATCCCCCTACATGAATCAAACAATCATGAACCTCAATCTCTAAGCGGTCGTTTGGTAAAGAGACAAGTTATGCAGGGATGAGTTATATCTTGCTAAATATTTAGTTTGATGTATTACACATTAGTATATAATATATAATTTAGACTATTTGTTTACTTTTAAACAACATAAAACTTTCTTACTATGATGAGGGTTAGTTTGGTCATTTTAGCATTTTAATCCATATGTTATGTAATAACCACATTCTTATTCCACATTCTATCCACATAAAATAATGCACACATTCCCGCATAACCTATAAGGGGTCGTTTGGTAGGTTGTATAAGAATAATGCTAAATACAATGTATTAGTAATACTTGCATTAATTATGTAAAGATTACTTCTTATGCATTGTTTGGTTTGGTGTATTAAAAATAGCATGCATTGCATAATTTATTTATTTATTTTTTTGATAACCGAGAAATCCATGGTGATCACAGCCTTCTAAACTCGGTGGATAATGGGCCCGCCCCTCTACCCTTCTCCACTTAAATACCGGGCTTCGCTTTGGTGTGGGGCTTGAACTTGCGACCTAAGCCACAAATCCTCCACCTTTTGCCACTCGAGCTAGGCCTTGGGGGCCATTGCATAATTTATTTTTAAAATACTTATTTACAAAAATACCCTCCACAAATATGGTGAAAAAGGTGTAAAAAAGTTTTGAGGGGCAATTGGGTCTTTAAGCATGCTAATTCATGCATTGAATCCCATTGCATTACTAATACCATGGATTTCCATGTATTAGTAATACATTCTCTCTACGTTCCAAGATAGGGGTACGGTCTGCTACACACTACCCTTTCCAAACCCAACTTGTGGGGTTACACTGGGTATATTGTTGTTGTTGTTATGATGATGACACGAGTTTAACTTAAATGTAGAAACATAGTCGATGATGATTCATGTAGTTGACCCCAACTTAATTGGAATAAAGGCATAGTTATCATATCAAACCTACCAACCAAATTGTGATGCTTCATATTCTCCACTTTAAACGAAAAGATATCTGCATTACCTGATTGTAAAACTTTTCGGGGTTCTCCTCCCTCATATTATGGATTTCTAATGCAACCTTTGCATCGCAACCAACACCTGAACAACATTCATCAAATTCTATATCAAAGAAAGTGAGAAACTCACTCAATATTTCCAAGCAAAACATTCAACATTTTTTTATGTAACTGGAGATGATTTAGATATCAGTATTATATATGACATGAAAAGACAAGTCAACATACCAAGGTAATTGTTCAAGAACTTTGGAGGTTGAAGCAGCTCTCCCTGTTGATTTAAGACTGAAACTTTCCAACGATCAAGAATGGTTACCGCGGCTTGTTCGATATCATGCAAAAGTGTGCAAAGACCTCCTTGCCTCTCAACTGAACCCAAGCCACCACCCCAGGAAAGAACTCGAGCCAAATCATTTCCCGTCCCAGCAGGAAGTATTGCTACTGGTGGGGGTGAAACAAAGTTCTGTTTATCTATAGCATTCAAAACCCAACCAACAGTTCCATCTCCTCCACAAACGAGAATCCGGAAGTGAAGGACCCTTCTGAATAGATAAAGACCTATTTCGGGTCCTTCTGTTGAGCTCAACTCAAAGACCTAATTAGCATATCCATGCAACATCAGATAATGACGCTCATGGACATCAAATTGTTGAATCTACTGAAAGGTGAACAACACTATGAAAGTTAATAGTAAAATAATAAATCACCTTCCATGATATTCATTACAATTGGAGCTATAGTCAAGCTGGCATAATAAGTCGAACTCAGGAATTAGCTATTTTACATTAGAACTCTGTAAAACGGGAAAACTAAACTTCTTTCTATTTTAATTCTCTCCCTTTGACTTGATAGATGCCTTCATGTCAATTCAACTGAAAATGAAGATTGACGTGTCTCCAGTGACAAATGCCTTATATTATACCAGTCGGGTAAAACATCAACCTATTTGTCTATAGGTGAAACGTAAAATTATAAATTGAAATGTGTTCAAACAGCTATCCTAATAATGTATATGTGTTATGACCGACGCCCAATGGCCCACGGTTCATAAGCTTCTTTTATTGATATGGTAAACCCTAACTTTGTAGCTAAGTCATATCCCATGGTAGTAACATTTCTTAATCTGTAAGTAACTGTTCTACTGATTCACAAATCTTCATACATACATAGATAGAGGGCGAATAGATTTCAATGTAGTCGTGCCAAAAGAGAAGTGACTAGCTAAGAGATGTTGCTCTAAATGACCTGACCTGCACAGGATTTAACAAAATGTTCAAGCGCTGCCTAAGTGAATCTCCTCGCTGAGCTCCACTTTTCTTGTTTAGGAAAACTAGCAGAGGCCTAGCATCTGGAGGCAAATCAGTCAATTCATATTTCTGTTTCATCCGTATTAACTGAGACTCATCCTTCTGATTGATAGAAGAACTCCTCTTGAAGCTGGGTATAGATACCAGCTTTTTCAGAACACTTCCTTGATGCTGATCGACACTCTCTCTCTGTATACCACCATTATAATTTTCCTCTTCTCTGTAAGTATCATTGACTTGATAAGTATCTGTGGTGCTTTCAGTGGATGTGTTACCAATAGTGTCACCATTGCCTGTGTCCGCAGAGACCACATTTCCATTTTTTTTGTTATTGCGTTTGTATTTCTTGCTTTGACTTCTAATACTAGCACGTACTGAAGATGCAATCTCGTTGGCTCCTTGTGTGATGGAACTAAGCAGTCCACCAGAGGATGTCCTAGTTAACTCTTTAATATGAAGAGGAGATAAAATAAGCCTTCTAAAAGGGCCCAAGTCACAAATATCACCTGTTTCATTGAACATATTAGCATGGCAATCAACGTGAACCAGGCGCTGACACCATAAGCAGCACCATACAGGGGAACCCCCAAGAAATGAACTGCTGCACGGCTCTTCGCAGTAGCTGCAGAAACAGGATTCATCTGGTTGATCTGCTACCTCTGTCCACCGAACTGCCCACTGATGTACCACGTGCTTATATCCAAACATTGATACACATTTGCAATCCTTAAGAGCACTCGATGAGCAACTAAGATGAGCTGCTGCACCACAAGTGTTGCAGCAATTTAAAAAACTCTCTGATGCCACCATCGGTCCAAGAGTTTGAGATGGAGACATAGACTGTAAGCAGACACAGCAATTTAAGCTTTTTCCTCGAGATATGGATTCCAGAGTCAAAGTATGAGGAGCTACAGGGACCTTATACTTGGCTTTCGGGTTTTTCTTTGACCTAGCTATGGCTTTCATCCAACTAATGTTTACGTTCCTTCTCCATTGGAAAGCTGTATAAAAGATGGTGAGAATTCCAACTAAACCAGCAATGAAAAAGGAGAGAATTAAGAACCACGATTGAGCCATCTCAGAGGACTTTTTCCTGATCCAGCTAGGAAGCGGAAACTCTAATTCTCGATAGTCTTCCATTTCCTAATTATATTCCCATAATGTTCACAAACATCTGCAGAACATATCCTAAAGTCACAAATCAACAGCCAGAAAGGGCATTAACCTAACATATATAACTGCATTGTGCAACTTCTACTGAAGAAACCATTTGAAGCCCCAGAAGCTGGTTATGAGTCCCCTGAGGTCGGTTACCTTGTTTCCCCAATAATCACATATGTTCCAGTGAAGTACTCAGGTAATGGTGGTTGTACACTCCAAACTTGCAATTCTGCTCATTTTATTTGCCCTCTCAAAGGGCTGTAAACTTTTCGACGAGGGTAGCAACGCCAAAAAAGTACCCTGCAATAAGGAAAAGGATTACAACAACAACAAACCCAGTAAATTCCACTTTGTGGGGTCAGGGGAGGGTAGAGTGTACGCCTTACCACTACCTCTCTGAGGTAGTGAGGTTGTTTCCGAAAAACTCTCGGCTCAAGCAAATCAAAGCAGAAATTAAAAGATAAACATGACTAATAGCAAAGTAGTGTGAAGCATATATGCAAGGAACCATGATATCAACAACAAGGTGCAATCACCTAAACACAGCAAACCACATATGCTAATCAAACCAAAACCAAAGACTACATGAATATGCTAAAACTACGATCGACACCAGTGTTTTGGACGGCGAAAGGCGATAAAAGGCGACAAGGGCTTGCCTCGCCACAAGGCGAGGCGAGCGGCGAGGCGAGCGGCGAGGCGCTCGCCTTTTTGAAGTGCGGCACCATTTAATACCAAAAAATTAAAATATTTAATTGCATATGTAAATAATCAAACAATAACATATTAGCAATTTTTTCAATTCAAAAACTAAAAATAGATAGTACATACCAAAAGTCTAGAACTTGAATGAGAACAAATAGAACAAAAGTCAAAACAAAGGTAGAAGTGACTCTAAAGTCTAAAGAAGAAGAAGGAAAAAGAACAAAGGAAGAAGAAATCTGAAGAAGAAAAGAAGAAATATGTATTGGTTAGACTTTGGAGTCGCCGGAAAAACCTGGCTAGTTGCCGGAGGAGTCTAGTCGAAAACCCTAAAATTACCTTCTAACTTTTAAAACCCTAAATTGGTCGCCTTTATTTTAAGAAAATACAGAAGGCGACGCCTTTCTAGCCTTTCTCGCCTCTCGCCTTTTGTCGTCATGATGTCGCCTTTTGTCGTCATGATGTCGCCTTTTGAAGATCGCCTCACCACAAAGCTAAAAGGCAATGAAGGGTCGCCTCACCTCGCCTCTTGCCATTGGCGACGAGGCGATCGCGTTTCACAACACTGATCAACACATAGCTCCACCCATCCAAAGACCGGAATAGGCTAGTAATAAGAACACCTATCAACTACCTACTAATCTTCTACTCTTATCTGCAACCTCCATACCCTCCTATCTAAGGTCATGTCCTCGATAAGCTGAAAATGCGTCATATCCTGCCTAATCACGTCTCCTCAATACTTTTTTGGCCTACATCTATCTCTCCTCACACCCACAATATCAAGCCTCCCGCACCTGCTTATTGGGGCATCTGCACATCTCCTCTTCACATACCCAAACCATCTGAGTCTCCCTTCCCTCATCTTGTCCACCACAGAGGTCATTTCCACTTTCGTGGAAATCCTCATTCCTAATTCTACTACTCCTAGTATGCCCACACATCCATCTCAACATCTTCATTTTCGCCACTTGCATCTTCTGAACATGGAAATTCGTGATTGGCCAACACCCTGCCCCATACAACAAAAGCCTGTCTAGCCACTACTCTATAAAACTTACCTTTAAACTTTGATGGTACCTTCTTGTCACACAAAATGTCGGATGCAAGTCTCCACTTCATTCATGCTTGATCTCCCCATTCCCTTGGATCGAAGACCTCAGATACTCAAATATTTCTCTCTTGGGGATAACTTGAGCACCAAGCTTCACTAGGAAATAAACAAGGGTAATAAGGAAAGAAATTAAACAAGGAAAAAAATATAGTTTTAATATGGCAACAAACGAAAGGGATAAGAAAAGGGATATAGGAAGGAAATCAAACTAAGGAAGTAACAACTAATGTAATTCCTTATGTTATATAAAGAGAAATAACTCATATGAAAAGACACAAGGAATAACTTCTAGTACTCCCAGTGGAGTTTCCATGTTGTCACACCTAATTTTCCTTGCGAAAGGACAGGCTAAGAAATGTCACAACTCTAGAGGTTTAACAGAGAAGAGTCACCCCCTAACATGTTAAGGTGCATTATGGCACCATTTACTACTATTAATTGTAATTAACTTTGTTTTTAGCCTCACCATACCTTAATCTCATACACTCGTACACTTTGCTTTAATTTAACTTTATGTGTTGTTGATTATCATTTATTTTTACTCCCTCACATTCAATTCGCCACCAAAATTATGTGGTATACATTTTACAAACAATTTCTTTTATTTTGTGAGATGCTATAATTCATGGGGATCGTCTAGAACATGTTGTGTGGAATAGAGAATAATCAAAGGATGGATTTTCTTGTACATGATGTTGGGGCCTTACCACTCCGGGACTACCATTATTGTTCATCACCTCGGCATTTGGAATTATTTTTGGTAATTTTTATTAATTTGACGCTTCACAAACAAGGTAAGTCTCTTGATCTTCACAACTTTTACTTCCCTTTATGTGTAGTTGTATTTGTAGATTAACTTCTTTTTGATACACTTTTATGTCTCTCGTACCAACTGGCATGTCTCATTTCCTTGTGAAAGACGGGTCAGGACATGTGACAACTCTTTTAAAAATTTATAAGAGAAGAGTCACCACCTAATGAGTTAAGGTGTGTTAGGGCACCATTACTAATAATTGCAATTAACTCTGTTTAATTAGTCTACATCACCAAAGATCGGGTAAGGGTTCAAATTACCTAAAAAAGAAGGTGTTAATCACCTTTCAAGGTCAACAACTATGGGTCTAGTTTGGATTTAGAACTCTGTGGACTAACTAATTAAGAAAACAAAATACACAAATATGTTAGTCAAATTTTGAAAATAAAGTAAAACAACTTGAAGCAAGAATTAAACATGTCTTTTTAAAAAAATTGATAAATAATCCCCCAAGTTCTTGCAACATCCCCTCCCTTTGGATTACAACCGGATAGGAAGTACTCTCTTTGTTTCAATTTGTTTGTCTGGTTTTGACTTGGCATGGAGTTTAAGAAAGTAAAGAAGATTTTGGATCTTGTTGTCGTAAACATAAGATACCAGAATGTACCAGTACGAAAATGTCCTTTAATCATGAGATCTTAAACATGTTAGAATTAAAGGGCGCTAAAAAAGGAAAGAGACATTCTTTTTGAAACGGATTAAAAAGGAAAGTGGACAAACAAATTGAAATGGAAGGAGTATTTTATTACTGCCTCCCTTCCAAAAAGAAAGATGGATTTCAGAGTATGAGCTAAAAGAATCTACTTTTGGCTTCACTTTGGACATTGATTTTCATAATAACTTTTACATAGTTACAAATTACACAAATTTCTACAAAATCACAACTTTATCATAATATAAAGTATTCAGAAGATGTTTGAATAAATCATAGTGAAACAAATACTTATTAGTTTTCTTCCCCAAAAAGTAAGTACGATATAGATCCATGTTTATGTGTGTGTCACTAACCAACGGATACATCATACATCCATGGCACTGCATAGTGTGTTACAGTTGAAACATATTTGCAAACCCCAACCACCATCACCATCACCATCACCACCAACGGAAACGGGAAAAAGTGAAGGCCAAAAAATTTATGATCTTCAGTATTTCTCATTCATAATTCTAAGTGCTATACTTGCTTCTCTAATCAAATCAAGTCATAACAAAAAATATAACTTCAAAAAAGCATATACAAATTGATCAAGCGGAAAGATAGTAGTACCACCAAAAAAGGTATCAATCAAACCAACCCTCAATGACATTTCAGTCAGTTCAGATTATATCATTTTAGTTTCTCGAAATTACTTTAATCTCAACACTGATAAAAGTTTCCAACCAAAGCCAGAAAAGGATATAGAGAAAAATAAACAGTAAAAATTGAGAAACACATCACGATGTTAAACCAAAAAAAATATATGTGTGTGATCACAAATCGCAAGAGGAAATGCCATACCAACAACATGTCAATCCCAGAAAGTGCCAAATGAACAAAATAAGAAGAGATCGAGTTATGTTTTTTATCTCACACTTGTCGCTGCAAAACCCTAGCTGGTGAAGAATCAAAGCAAAAGTGTAGTGAAGCAAAGCACAAAAAGCAAATCTGCACTGTTTTATACCGCTTTCAGCAAATAGAGGATTTAAACATATAAATATAAACAACAATTAAGGTATATTTAATGGGTTAACTTACTTTATTGTCTTGAGTTTGCTTTGCTTTATATATATGCTTGGGTTTGCTTTTTATTTATTTATGCATATTTTGTAGTAAGAGGTTATTTGGTAATCGATAAAAATACTGAAGTCTGAATGCATTAGTTATATTAGTAATCGATAATTAATATTTGTATTAGTTATACAATCTATTTGTATTGAGGAATATATTATTAATATCATAGATTTTTTAGGTATTAGTAATGCAAAGGGACTTAATAAATACATTAGCATGGTTAAAGACTCAGTTACCCTTCAAAGCACTTTTACATATTTTTTATCATAATTGTGGAAGATATTTTTTTAAGTTAATATTGTTATAAAATGCATATTATTTTTAATACATCAAACCAAATAATGCATAAACATAATCTATAAAAAAAATTAATGCAAATATTACTAATACACTCTATTGAGCATTATTTTTTATACACTATATCAAACGACCTCTATGAGATTTTAACTAGTACATATGGAGAGATTAAGGTCAAATCTCTTTGATGGAAGATTACATTATTTATATATAATTAAAATTATTTATCATATAAATAGTAAAATCTCACTAAATTAATATTTAGTAAATTAATAATTTTTTTCCTCTGAGCCCGACTTGGGACAATGGAAAAAATCACTCATTTCGATAAAGTAATAAAATAATATATTTTCAGAAGACGCCTTTATAAATACATGGTCCCATCAATATTATAAATTAATAATTCTTTAAACGTACAAATATATCTAAGACAATTTAGTGAAACATGATTCTATTGTATTCTGTTTTTTGTTAAAATTTAAATCTAGTTGAAGATTTTCTCTAACTTTTCTTATTGAATCCAAAAGTTTCGGTGTTGTCTTTTCAAACTACACCATAAAATTATGAGTTCTAGATGCGATGAGTGTTCCTTACATGTAACTAGTTTCAAAGGTAAAAAAATATATTACAATGAATCATACACATACATTGTACTTTATGTATAATAAAAACAATTGTGTGAATTCAATAAATATGATACATAATTTAGTAAGATACACATTTTGATGTATTCATTGTAATTTATGTATAATAAATTTATTTTTCTTAATGTAAATTTCAATAAATATGATACATAAAGTAGTAAGATATCATGATTTTGATGTAATCAAAATTGGCCTTTATTGAATCTCAAAAGACTCTTTAAATCAATAAATATTAATTTATCGATTAAATAATACATCTACAAAATAATAATATTTTAGGGTTCCACCTATATTAATTTAGTGAGGTTTTATTGTATTGTAGATATTAAATTCCTTTGACTTTTTATATATTCATCTTTTCATATTTTGAGCTCCTTGATGAAAATTTTGACTCTATCAATGTACATATACATGTGAACTGACATATGACGTTCTTGGGCCCACCACACTGGTTAGTCTATATGGAGCCTTTTTTAACTTTTTAGGAAAGCAACATGTAATGTCATATTGGTCATTAGAGCCATTTGTCATACCAAGACAACCAACCCCCTTTCTCTTCTCACCCCGCCGTAGGGGTGGCAAATGATTGGATTAGAGTGTATTTGGATGAATTGAATATGGATTGAGCTAAAATAGATTGGATTACAATATACCCTTATAAAATAAGGGTAAATATGGATGTGGTCAAATATGATTTGGGTTGAAGGCATATTAATAGCAAAGCAACAACAAGATGTGTACCTTATAACTTAACGGAAATAGTTGTTGTTGATTTTGCTGTTGAAACAAATTGCTCTAGATCTCTTTGAATCACAAGGAAACAAAGATTGTTCTCGTTCACAAACTAAGTGTCTGAGATTGTGTCGATTGAATATTGGCAAAAAGACCACTTTTTAATTTTTTGTATTTTTCCTTTTCTTTTCAACGTTCTCACGTTTCTGTTTTTTATTTTTTTGTAAGAATAAGGTCTCATTTTAATTAGGAGAAGTTGGAACACTTACAACTTCCTAGTTGTTCCCCCTTCTTTTCAAAACCTGATCTTATCCATTAAATAAAATGGATCGGGTCGGGTAAGATCGGGTCGGTTGGTCCACATGGGCGATCCATGACTTACCAAAAACTTACATCTCTCACTTCGCACATGATGGACTAGACCCAAGCCAATATGCCATCAACTAGACATACAATTTATACGACAAATAGTTTGTTCGATCTGTGAGCATCAAGAGCTTACCTTTAAGGTTTTACAAGCCCTACATATGAATCCAATCACATGTGGAAAGAATTCACTATAATTTTAAGGACACTATTACTCACAATACCCCATACTTCATTCACTACTTTAGTAGTTACTTATTCGATCCCTCATCCTCTTAAAGATGTTAACTCGAGTTCACATTTAACTTTATACACACAACTACACTCAATACCAATATGATAAATGCAAAAGTTGGCTTGTGTATACAAATTTTTTATTCAATTAATCGTCCTTCCTTTCTACTTGAATCTATTTGTTCCAACTCAACTGCTTTCCTAGACATGCACTACATTGTCGAGTCATTCATGGCTATTAGTTACATGTTAAAGTAGCAACATTGATTGAAACTTCAAGAAACAACAAAAGATCAAAGGATATTTCATTGAAAAGTCATTTTAACTTTTCGGGGTCTCACATAATAAAAAAGCAGGGACCATTCTTTCACTGATCCATTGATCACTTGACATACGTGGTATGAAACACGTGCTATGATGTTCTCACCTTATACATCGTACAGACTTTGGTCTAAATACCTCCAAATATTTAACTCTAGTTTCTCTCTTCAGTGATCCTTAAACTCAATTTCTTAGAGAAACATTGTCAGGTTCATAAAACAAGTCATAATATAGTGGTGTTACCCATCTCTTCATGTTCCTCGATGTAAGAGGTAATTTCTCGTGTGAGAAAGTCAATCTCGCGACTTGTTTGACACATTTTATTTCTTACAAAATATAACATGCATACTATACATGAACATAAATTCAATAGTATTGTATAGAAGAGAATATTACAACACCAAATTATTTTACAATATTGAAATATCATCAAGCCCTACGCAAACCTAGAGCCTTAACACGTTTTTCAAATAAGTCTCTAGAGATGGCCTTTGTAAAAGGATCAACTATCATTTCACATGTAGAAATGTAAAGTTATTTCTCCACTTATCACTACGTCTCTCACAAAATTATACTTGATGTCAATGTGTTTGATTTTGATGTGATACTTAGGATCCTTCGTGTATGCGATAGCCGCTTGACTATCACAATATAGAATCATGGAATCCTTAGAATTCTTTGCAATACTCAAATGCTCAAAAAATCTCTTTAACCAAATAACTTCTTGTACTGCATGCGCACAAGCCATGAATTCAAATTCCATGGTTGAAAGAGTTGTGAAAGTTTATTTATTACTTTTTCATGAAATAGCACCACCATTTAGTAAGAAAGCATAATCGGACGTTGAAATATTCTTTTTACTGCTTTTCAATGATCTCTTTCAAGATTGGATTGATACTTGCTAACCAGATTTACGGCATAAAAAATTTCTGAGTGAGTACACATCATAGCATACATCAAACTCCCGACAACACTAGAATTTGAAACTCGGGACATGTCTTCCTTTTCTTTTTCAATCTTTGGACACATTTCAAGGCTTAAGGCTTCACCCCTTACTACAGGAGTATCCATGGATTTGCAACTGCTCTTTTCTTGTGCCTATTTCACTATGGGGGTTGGTTCACAGGTACAACCTTTGTAACTTCATGGTAGTCCCATAGATTGGCCAGTTCTTATTTAGAAGGTTGCAATTTGTTACTGTTGTGGTTTCTAATCCTGCTAATAGTTTAGCACATTTGATTCTTGAATGCTTCTACTTATGTGGATGGAGTCCAGTACGCTACTAAATATACTGATAATTCTCAAGACAATATCAGTAGTTCCCATCTTATGTGATATGTAACTATATCGTCAAACTCTTTCCCGCTATACCCAACCGATTCTCAAGGACAAAAGGTATAACATTATATTTTAATAGACAAAGGAAAGTCAGGCCTCTGCTCCTTCTTCATGAAGAAGAAAGGCCTTGTTATCATCTAGATCGACGTAAGGTGTGTAGCGGTGTAGAGTCCAACTAAGACTTCCATAAAAGGTTTATTCATTCGAAAGTGTTCCAATATTTTCTTTATGTAAGTTTCTTGAACGGTCTCTTTGGATCTTAATACTCAATATATAGTCTTCTTCAACCATATCTTTCATGTGAAATGATGTTGAAAGTCATGACTTGACAGTTTCACATACTCCAAAATATTTACTGCTAATAAAACATCGTCTACGTAAAGAGAAAGAATTACAAACTTTCCATTGGAATTTTTCACATAGATGCAATGGTCTTCATCGATCGTGGTAAAATCAAATGACATCACCTCCATATGAAATCTCAAGTATCACTGTCTTAAATATTGTTTTAGGCCATAAATCGATCTTTTTAATTTACAAGCTTTCTTTTCTTGGCCTTTAACAACAAAACCTACTGGTTGTTCTATGTTAATTTTCTCGTTTAATTCTCCATTGAGAAAAGCGGTATTCATGTTCATTTGATTTAATTCTAGATCTAAACGTGCAACAATAGCTAAAAGTAATCGTATGGAGGTAAACTTCATAACTGGTGAAAAATTGTCCTTATAGTTTATTCCAACTTCTTGAGTAAAACCTTGCCTCCAATTGTGCTTTGTGTCTTTCTATTGACCCATCCACTTTGCGTTTAACTTTGAAAGTCCATTTATTCCTGATAGGTATACGTTTCTTAAGAGGTCAACTAGATCTAGAATTCGTTTGATTCTCATGGACTCTAATTATTCTTTCATTGATTTTAACAATTCATCTCTTTTAGGGCTTGATAAGGCCTCAGTTATAGAATTAGGTTGATCCTATTCTGTAAGAGATACCAAGAAAACATAATCCTCAATCTCATAAGATCGTTTAGGTGCTTCTTTTCTTGTACTCTTACGTAATTGAAGTTCAGATTCCTTTATAGGATTGTGGGATTCATAACTCCAGTTGGACCAAGAATCATTTCTTGATCCATTGAGTTATCAAGTATGCCTGACGACATTACTTGATATTCAGAGTTCAATAATTCGTAGAGAGGCTCACCTCTATTTCATCAATTTTGGGAAAATCATTTTTCAAAAATCAGACATCCTGTGATACAGTTTTAGTAATACTTCCATCATCCAATTCATTAATGAACACATACCCTTTGGAGTGTTCTGAGTATCTTATAAAAATACATTTCTTTTCTTTTGGACTTAATTTACAAACTCACTAAAACAATCTTTAATAAACACAACACAACTCCAAGGTCGTAGATCTTTCAAGCTTGTTTTATGACCAGTTCACAAGGAGTTGAATATATTTATGTAGAGGGCACTTTATTTAATATAGGCCGCAATCAATAATGCATCTCCCCAGAATGAGATAGACAAATTTTCTTGCGCTATCATTGACCTAGTCATGTCTACTAATGTTTTATTCCTTCTTTCAGCTACACCATTTTGTTGAGGTGTATAAGGAGTAGTTAATTGTCTAATAATACTCTTTTAGTACATCATTCTTCAAATTGTTTTGACAAATATGCATGCCCTCTATTGGTTCTGAAATCCTTTATGCTTTTGTCTAATTGATTCTCAACTTCATCATATATTTTCTAAAGCACTCAAGTGGTTCAAATTTATGAGAAATAAAATAGACATAATCAAAACGCGTGAAATCATCAATAAATGTAATGAATTACATAACACTAGACATTTCCCTTACATGCATTGGACCACAAATATCATAATGAATTAATTGAAGTGGGAACTCAGCTCTCTTAGCTTTCCCAAATGTCTTACGCATAATCTTTCCAGCAAGAAAATTTTTATAAGTTGGCATATCAAATTTAGTAAAAGAACCTAAATGTTCTTCTTTTGCCAATCTAGTCATTTGATCTTGCCTATGTGACCTAATCTTGTATTCCATGTAATAACATCAATATCATTGTTACTTGAAACATGTCATTACACAATGGTCAACATAATAGTCATAAGTTGAAGGATTACAATTTAAAAATGATAAAACAGTCATAACGGAGTCCAAAACCATATAAAATATTATCTAGAGTTATTCTAATACCATTATGACTAAAAACATATCAAAACCAACGTCTAAAAGAATATACATAGATACTAAGTTTCGTCGAATCTCCAGAGCATATATGATGTCATGCAACATAAAATAACGATCACCATGCAAGTCCACTTTGTAAGTGCCTATTCCTTTGACTTTCAGTTTCACATTATTTTCCACGTAGATCCACTTTGATTTAGATGAAACTCGATGAAATGTTACAAATGTTTCTCGATCTCGACTCACGTGGTCGGTGGATCTTGAGTCTACAATCCACATAGGATAATATTCAGTTAATAAGGAAGTGTTAGAAACATATGTAACACTTAGAGATACGTTTGTAAATACTACCTCTTTCGGCTTGGTACATTCACGAGCAAAGCATCCCAACACTTGGCAATTATAACACTTCATTTTTCTCTTGTCTCTCTTCTTGAAGAACTGCTTTCTTTTCATGGAATTAAGGTTCTCTTTTTTCTTAGAGGGTCTGTCTCCGGTCTCTTAGTCTTTCGCAGTCCTTTTCCAATTCCTCTTGCGATTGAAGCCTGAAGACTTTGTGTCACTTGACTCTGCCACAAAGGCATTTGAAACAGCTTTAGCAGCACAAAATCGCTCATGCTTAAGTTCAACATGGCGAGCAATATCATAAAAGGTTTTGATACTATCATTATGGGTCAAGTTAACCTTTAAATGTTCCCAATTATTGGGAAGAGAACGAATCATTGCCTGAACTTGTTGCTCATCTAAAAGAACATGGTCAACACTCCAGAGTTGAACTATCATGTTCGACATCACCCTAAGGTGTGGTTTAACATTTTGGTTATGACATTTCTTATATGTGTCAAAATTGATAGTCAAATGTTGGAAGCGGGTAACAGATGTACCTCATATGTTCCTCGCAGATGTACCCACAAAGCATAAACAGTAGGAAATTCCTCAAATTCATGTATGAGGTCATTAACCACATAATTAACTATTATTTCACGTGCAGTGAAATTAGCCTTTTTTCAAGCTTTATAAGCTTCAAGGTCTCTTATGTGATGTGCAGTGTTTCCCTTTTCTGGTTGATTTAAAACATGATTTATATATTCAAGCGCATTTTTCTCTTTTAGGACATACCATATTTTACGACTTCAGATGTTGTAATTGTCACCGTTCAGTTTTTCACCTTTGTTTAAGTCAGCAATGATACTTTTTGATGCCATGACTGTATTTGAGAGGCAATAAGGCAAAAATATTAAATCAATTTTGCAGGTGGCATACACGTTCAAGCAAATAAATTCTCATAAAGGTTTCATATTTAATGTAAAATCAAAAAGACACGTAAGTATCCAATCATCATTTACGAACTACATATTTAACCAAAATTCGAAACTAATTTCTTAATGTGTATATCAATTTATTTTAGACCATAATCACAAAGATTTACATGTCTAATAATCAAACACCATATGCTAATGCGCAATAGAATAACAATCCACTATATGCCTTCAGATGACCCTTTGATTCCTCAACAATTTTTGTGTCTCCTTGGGACACCAATCCGTATGATTTCATGCCCTCAAAAACATGTCCTACGGCGACGTGCTCTTCTAAATTGTCCTTTTGCTCGACTTTGAGAACTCCAACTTGGAGTAATTTGAGTTTGCTCTTGTTCAGCCATGTCTAAAATAGGAACAAGGAAACAATAAGAATGGTTGAACCATTCAATGTGACAACATAGGTCACTTTCATTTGTAGAAGACACAAAAAAACTGTTTAAGGAACATAAGGACTAAACAAATTAACAAGACAAATATTTGGAAAACATAATATGTAAACACATATATTATAAAAAAAAACATCCTAAAATGTCACGACCCAAGGTATCCCCTAGGCGTAACACGACGTATAAGACTCTGAGAGGCCCCATACAAGCCACTTAGCATTCATCATACAAGATAATAGAAAATTTAAGAGATTTAAAAGACAGTTTCAATGTATAAGAGTTTATAAAATAAAGCAGAAGTCTAAACAAAGCCATCTAGTACATAGGAAGAGATCGGGAAGTAGCCCATACATCAACTTCAAAATTGAAAATAAAGACAAAGGAAACCAAAGCTTGAGGACTCCCAATCTTCAAGCTTCTACAATGAGGTCCCTAGCCACGAAAGTGCGAATCTGTAAGGTCAAACCATACAACTGGGGAAATATAGGCAAGAGTATGTGTTAGTACAAAATGTACCAAGTATGATCACAATGCATAAAACATTTGAAAACATGTTTAAAAGGACATTTTCATGAAATGTAATGACCAAGCTAGAACATGAAATAAAAGAGTTAGAAACATGAGTCATAAAACATGGTCAATGTGAGCTAACATCTTTAAAACCTTTGTGAGATACTTCTTGAAGTAACCTTAGTTCATTATTGTGGGAGATTTACCTATAACCGACATGTAAGACCATGTGAGCTATCAACACAGAATCCAGTGTCTACCCCACACCAAAAAGAGGTGTCCTACTTGCCAAGGTAAGACCATGAACTTTTAGATATTGTGGATCCACTAGCTAATGTCTATATAAGACAATCATCTTATTGGGACACATAGGTATCGGATAAAGAGATTGCTACTAGAAACCCGACCTCTACTCACAGGAGAGCTTCCATCTCAATATCCTCTCGGTGCTAAGCGTAAATCCCATAGAATAGTCATTTTCTTAACTTGTCTGTATTATCCATGGATTGAGACGTCATATTGCCAATCCAAGCTACGTATTATATCATCCATGGAAAGATACAATTAAGCAACCAATCCAAGCTAGGTTTCATTAGAATAGCTCATTAACTTTGATTCATTCTTGGTGAGAAGACCTTTCAACCTTAGAATCCTTTATGTGAGAAAAACTTTTCACATTCTTCATGCATGTAGTAATTATGTGAGAAATCCTCTCACAACAATTAACAACAACAACAACATCATATATGATTTACTCTCAAAGCAACTTTACATAATATTTCATAAGAACATGCATATTTCCATAATTCTCCTTTCATAGTTCAAAACTCACTTTCAATCATTATAATCTAGAACATATGGGTTAAGCATGGGTTCATGAGAATTCATCTTAAAACATGGAATCTTCCCAATTCATGCATAAAAGATCATAAAAATAATCAAATAAATCAACATTGAGAGGAACCTTCGACATAGAAGAAAACCCTAACTTCAATTAGGAATTTCTAACTTTGTAAATAGGAGAATTTAGGAACTCCATGGAGGAAAGGGCTCCATGGGTGAAGATTATCATACCTTAATGCCAAAAGCTTGTCTTCAATGGAGGAATTGGAGACTTGACTTGAAACCCTAGGTTCCTTCTTCTTCAACTTGTAGAGAGACAAATATTTTAGATAGGAAGACGTGTTCTTCTTTTAATAATTTGAGAGAATAATTTCAATTAAGCGGTTTTGAGAGTTAAAAACGTTTATATAGGCTTCTTTTAGAGGGAAAAATGACATAGTACTAGGCTAGAATACTTATAAAAAGACCCAAAATCCCTTAAGAAAATAACTGTCGATGGCATGACCTATGGTCCGTTGGTCAGATCACGCACCGTACTGGTTGATCGTCGATGGAGTTTAGAGACTCTAAAAATGAGACCCCTAACGACGGGCCACACCTACGGCACGTGGGTCCATCGATGGACCGTGGACCACAGCCGTAGGTCCCAACTCTTGACCTCAAAATGTCTCTAAGTCTGGGACTCACATGTGAGACCCATCTACGACTCGTGCATTAAATGACAGACCATCATGGTGAACCACTGAAAAAGTACTGTAACTTAACATTTTTAGAAAATTTTAACTTGCTGACCACGCCACCACCTATGGTCCGTCGTCCCTCCTGCAGGCAGTGGGTGGTGTCGTCTGTGCTGACACCAGGTCTGAGAACAACTGAAATTTCTTAACTTTTTTAATTTGAGGTATTACATTATCTCCCCCTTGGGAATTTTGTCCTCGAATGGGATTCAAGACATCATAAAGAAGGTAGGAACTTAACCTAACAGCCCAACATAAATGCACATATGTGAGGAGAAAACATCAATTCCAAACTAAAGCATGTTCAAAACATCATGTCATGAAGTCTATATGCAACTCATACTCAAATGCACATAAACATGTAGAAATCAATCAAGTAACTCATTTTCTCAAAATTTAAGCTTTTCATGAACATACATAAATGAGGAAATCATGGGAATATCTATGACACATGACGCCAAAGAGTAAACCATGAGGAGCTAAATACCTCAAGCTAGAGTAAGGATAGAAGGAAATAGATGAGGATAACGGTACATCATATCGGCCTCGGCCTCCCAAGTAGCACCCTCAACTAACTGATTCCACCAAAAAACTTTCACGGATGCAACTTCTTTATTTCTCATCTTCTTGACTTTCCGGTCTAAAATCTTAATCGGAACTTCCTCATAAGAAAGATTCTCCTTAACACTCAAACCTTCTAAGGGGACAATAGATGTTGGATCTCCAACACATTTTTTTAACAAGGAGACATGGAACACCGGATGCACCAATGCCAAGTCATTAGGCAGATCCAGTTCATAAGCAACCTTCCCAATACGCCTCAAGATCTGATATTGGCCCATATATCGGGGACTAAGCTTCCATTTCTTCCCAAATCTCATTACACTCTTCATGGGTGAAATTTTCAAGTAGACCCGATCATTTACCTCAAATTCAAGGTCTCTTCTTCTAACATCGGCATAGAACTTTTGTCGACTTTGAGTTGTTTTCAACCTTTCTCTAATAAGCCGAACTTTCTACATAACCTCATATACCAATTCGGGACCTATCAAAACGACTTCACCCACTTCAAATCAACCTAGAGGAGATATATAACTCCTATCATATAGAGCCTCAAATATAGCCTTACCAATACTTGAATGATAGCTATTATTGTATGCAAACTCAATCAAAGGCAAATGATCATCCTAATTACCCTCGAAGTCAATTACACATGCCCTCAACATGTCTACAAAAGTCTAAATTGTACGCTCTGCTTGCTCATCAGTTTGTGGGTGGAAGGCAGTACTAAGCTTAACACAAGTACCACGACCCTTTTGGAAATATTTCCAAAATTGAGAAATGAATTGAGTACCACGATCGGAGATAATAGATATGGGCCTCCATGCAACCTCACCATTTCCCTCAAATACACCTTAGCTTAGACTTCCACCGAATAAGAAATATTGACAGGAATGAAATGAGCTGATTTCCTCATCCGATCTACTATAACCCAAATCAAGTCATGTTGTCGCTGGGTGCGAGGCAAACCGACAATAAAGTCCATGTTCATATCTTACCCATTTCCAAGTAGGAATACTAATGTCTTGAGATAAACCTACTGGCTTCTGGTGCTCAACTTTCACTTGTTGACAATTAGGACACTTAGCCAAAAAAATTGTAATATTCTTCTTCATCCTATTCCATCAATAGATCTCCTGCAAGTCACGGTACATCTTGGTGGCTCTCGGGTGTATGGAATATCATAAACTATGAGCTTCTGCTAAAATTTGATCTCTCAAGACATCAATATTAGGAACACATAACCAATCTTGATATCTAAGTACACGATATCCCCCTTGGGAGAAAACCTCTATCGACTTTTTAAGCACCGCTTCCTTCAATTCAACCAAAGTCGGATCATAACCTTGCTTGACTTTCACATCCACTACAAAAGATGATTCTGAACCATAACACTGCCTTTGGTGGAGTCAACTAACTGAACACCCACACATGTCAATCTATGAACATCTCGAACCAATTCTTTTCTATCATCCTCAATATGAGCAACACTATCCATCGATAATCTACAAAGAGCATCCGCCACCATATTTGCTTTACCGGGGTGATAGAGAACACTCATGTCATAATCTTTCAATAATTCAAGCCACCTCCTTTGGTGAAGATTCAGATCTTTTTGTTTGAACACATATTGCAAACTCTTGTGGTCGGTAAAAACATCTACATGAACACCATATAAGTAATGCCTCCAAATATTTAAGGCAAAAAATACCGCCGCTAGTTCAAGGTCATGGGTAGGATAATTCTTTTCATGAATCTTAAGTAATCTTGAGGAATAGGCAATAATTTTCCCATTTTGCATAAAGACACACCCTAACCCAATTCTTGAGGCATCACAATAAACAACAAACCCATTCGTTCCTTTCGATAGAGTCAACAGCGAAGCGGAAGTAAGTCTATCTTTCAATTCTAGAAAAAGCTTCCGACCATAAAAATTTAACCTTCATTTGGGTCAATGCCGTCAATGGAGAGGCAATCGAAGAAAACCCTTCAAACAAACCTTTTATAGTAACCAGCTAAACCCAAGAAACTTCTAATAGCTGAAGGGGATAGAGGTCTAGGACAACTCTTGACCGCATCCGTATTCTTATGGTCTACTTGAATACCCTTACCAAATATGATATGACTAAGGAAAGCCACAGACCTTAGTCAAACCTCACATTTATTAAACTTTGCAAAGAGTTGTTGGTCCTTGAGGACTCGCAACACAACCCTCAAATGATTGGTATGCTCATTTTCACTCCTTTAATAGACCAATATATCATCAATAAACACAATCATAAAGATGTTAATGTATTGTCTAAACACCATATTCGTCAAATCCATAAAATCCATTGGAGCATTAGTCAAAGCAAACGACATAAACAAAAACTCATAATGACCATACCGAGTTTAAAAAGTCGTCTTCTGAATGTCATCTTCCTTCACTCTTAATTAGTGATACCCCGTGCGAAGGTCAATCTTAGAGAAGTAACTTGCCCTTTGAAGTTGGTCAAACAAATCATCTATCCTTTGGAGAGGATACTTATTCTTAATGGTAACCTTGTTCAATTGCCGATAGTCAATACACATACGAAGCGACCCATCTTTCTTTCTAACAAACAAAAATGGAGCACCCTGTGGAAAGATACTCGATCGGATGAAACCCTTATCCAATAGATCTTTTAACTGCTCCTTTAATTCCTTAAGTTCTGTCGGAGCCATTCGGTAAGGAAGAATAGAGATAGGTTGCGTATCGGAGAAAAGCCCAATACCAAAGTATATTTTCCTTTTAGGAGGAACACCGGGTAGATCATTTTGAAACACTTCCGGAAATTCATCGACTCAAAAGTATGGGTCTCAGAATCTATATCCCTCACCTTAACTAAATTGTACATGCAACCCTTTGAAATCATCTTTCTAGCTCTAAGACAAGAAATAAACTAACTCTTAGGCATAAAATTTTCCCCTCTCCATTCAAGGATGGGTTCATTTGTAAACTAAACCTTGACTACACGATTTCTACAATCAACAGAAGCATAACATGCATGCAGCCAAACTTACTCATCCATAAGCATGGCGATACAAAATTCCTTAACCACCATGTCGTACACGCTTGAAACAAACTTTCTCATCATTGCCCTAGGGTCGGCAATCATAGTGGGGGCATATTGAGACAATTGTGTGAACTTCAAACCATATTGCTTCACACTCATGCTTCTTTGACGAAGGTTGTTGAACTCAAGTACCTTTAGCTCCCTCATCTTAAGGGAAAAGAACCTATCATGGAAAGAAACTTTGAACTTTTCCCAATCAAGAGGACCCGCATCTTCCGCTCTCCATTTTTTCCATTAGTTAAACCATATTTGAGTATCACCCTTAAGTTGATAAGCGGCCAACTCCACCTTTTCCACTGGCATCACTCCCATAATCATTAACATCTTATACACCTCATCAATGAACTTTGAGGGTCTTCCTCAACCCTAGAACCATGAAACTCTGGAGGATTCATCATAGTGAAATCACTCACTCTAGATGTCACCGTACCCATATTTGGATTCATGGGAGCCACAACCTCCCTATTGGCTTGAGCCATCATGGCTTGAGCCAATACTTGAAAAACAGCCCTAAACTCTGCATTAGTCACTTACTCGGTCAAGGGTCGACCAGATCTTGATGTTTTTCCACATTTACTCTCACATTCCTTATAGCATATGCCCTTCGAATGGCCATAGCTTTTAGAGCATCGAATAAAGACTAAGAGAGAGACATAGAGTTAAACTCTATCGCACGACTTAAGAGTAATGAAAAAAATGGAGTTTCCTAAACATCTTATAGCCTCTCATTCATGAATGTGGCGTGCTTCACACCCATGAACAAGGCTCTACTCGACGTGGCTTATGAGACTTTATAGGATCTTTCTAGACCTTGTGCTTTGATTACCAAGTTTGTCACGACCCAAGGTAGCCCCTAGGCGTAACACGGCGTATATGACACCGAAAGTCCCAATACAAGCCACTTAGCATTCATCATACAATATATAGAAAATTTAATAGATTTAAAGAACAATTTTAACATATAAGAGTTTATAAAATGATGCGGAAGTCTAAACATCGTTTTAAATCCATCTGGTACATAAGAAGTGATCGGGATGTAGCTCCTACATCAAGTTCAAAACTGAAAATAAAGACAAAGGAAACCAATGCTCGATCCCCAAAACATGAGGACTCATCAATCTTCAAGCTTCTACTATGAGGTCCCTAGCCACGGAAGTGTGAATTTGTAAGGTTGGATCCTACATTTGGGGAAATGTAGGCAGGAGTATGCGTTAGTACAAAAAATGTACCAAGTATGATAGTAATGCATAAAACATTTGAAAACATTCTTAAAAGGACATTTTTATGAAATGCAATGACCAAACTAGAACATGAAATAAAAGAGTTAGAAAACATGAGTCATAAAACATGGTCAACGCGAGCTAACATATTTAAAACCTTTGTGAGATACTTCTTGAAGTAACCTTAGTTCATTATTGTGTGATATTTACCTTTAATCGACATGTAAGACAACGTGAGCTATCAACACAGAATCCAGTGTCTACCCCACACTAAAAAGATGTGTCCTACTTGCCAATGTAAGATCATGAACTTCTAGCTATTGTGGATCCACTAGATAATTTCTATCTAATACAGTCATCCTATGGAGGCACATAGGTATGGAATAAAGATATTGCTACTAGAAACCCAACCTATACTAACGGGAGAGCTTTCATCTCAATATCATCTTGGTGCTAAGCAAAAATCTGAAGGAATAATCATTTTCTTAACTTATCTGTATCATCCATGGAATGACACGACATATTGTCAATTCAAGCTAGGTCATATATCATCCAGTGAAGGTACAATTAAGCAACCAATCCAAGTTAGGTTACATTAGAATAGCTCTTTAACTCTGATTCAATCTCTGTGAGAAGACCTTTCAACCTTAGAATCCTCTATATGAGAAAAACCTTTCACATTCATGCATGGAGTAATTATGTGAGAAATCCTCTCACAATAATTAACAACAACAACATCATATATGCTTTACTCTCAAAGCAACTTACATCATATTTCATCAATTTCATAAGAATATGCATATTTCCATAATTCTTCTTTCATAGTTCAAAACCCACTTTCAATCATTATAATCTAGAAAGTATGGGTTAAGTATGGGTTCATGGGAATTCATCTTAAAAATATGGAATCTTCTCAATTCATGCATAAAAGATCATAAAATAATCAAATAAATCAACATTGAAAGGAACTCATGACATAAAAGAAAACCCTAATTTCAATTTGGGAATTTCTAACTTTGTAAATTGGAGAATTAGGAACTCCATGGAGAAAATGGCTCAATGGATGAAGACTATTATACCTTAATGTCAAAAGTTTGTCTTTAATGGAGGAATTTGAGACTTGACTTGAAACCCTAGGTTCCTTCGTTTTCAACTTCTAGAGGGAGAAATATTTTGGAGAGGAATTCTTGTTCTTCTTTTAAGAATTTGAGAGAATGATTTCAATTAAGGGGTTTTGAGAGTTAAAAATGTTTATATAGGCTTCTATTAGAGGGAAAAATGACATAGTATTAGGCTATAATAATTCGAAAAAGACCCAAAATCCTTTAAGAAAATAACTGCCGACTCCCGTCGACGGCACGATCTACGGTCCATTCGCCAGACCACGGACCGTACTGGTTGACCGTCGATGTAGTTCAAAAACTCTAAAAGTGGGACCCCCAACGATGGGCCACACATATGGACCATAGTTCCATCGATGGACTGTGGACCATGGTTGTAGGTCCCAACTCTTGACCTCAAAATCTCTCTAAGTCTAGGACTCACCTACGAGACCTATCTACGGCTCATGCACTGAATGACGGACCGTCTTGGTGAACCGTTGAAAAAGTACTAGAACTTTACATTTTAAGAAAATTTTAACTTGCTGACCACGCCACCACCTACGGACCATCGTCCCTCCTACGGGCCGTGGGTAGTGTCGTTTGTGCTGACACCAGGTCTGAGAACATCTGAAATTTCTTATCTTTTTGAATCCGAGGTGTTACATTATCTCCCCCTTGGGAATATTCGTCCTCGAATGGGATTTAAGACATCATAATGAAGGTAGGAACTTAACCTAATTGCCCAACATGAATGCAATTACATAAATACACATATCCGAGGAGGAAACATCAACTACAAGCTAAAGCATGTTCAAAACATCATGTCATGAAGTCTATATGTAACTCACACTCAAATGCATATAAACATGTAGAAATCATTCAAGTGACTCGTTTTCTCAAAATTTAAGCTTTTCATGAACATGCATAGATGAGGAAATCATGTGAATATTTAAGACACGTGACACCAAAGAGTAAGCTACGAAGAGTTAAATACCTCAAGTTAGAGTAGGGATTGGAGGAAAGCGATGAGGATAACGGGACATCATAACGGCCTCGGTCTCCCAAGTAACACCCTCAACTAATTGATTCCTCCAAAGAATCTTCACGAAATCAACTTTTTTATTTCTCAACTTCTTGACTTGCCGGTCTAAAATCTCAACTGGAACTTCCTCATAATAAATATTCTCCTTAACCCCCAAACCTTCTAAGGGGACAATAGATGTCGGATATCCAACACATTTCTTCAACAAGGAAACATGGAAAATCGGATGCACCAATGCCAAGTCATTAGGCAAATCCAGTTCATCAACAACCTTCCGAATACGCCTCAAGATATGATATTGGCTCACATACCGGGGACTAAGCTTCCCTTTCTTCCCAAATCTCATTACACCCTTCATGGGTGAATTATTCAATCTATTTTTCTATTAAAATATATTTACGGAAAGCTACGAAGGAGTAAATCATGAAAAATTAAGTTTCAAACTAAAATATTGGACAACCAACTTCCAGATCGCAACAAATAGAATCAGTTTTTCTATATAAAAAATGACAAAATCTTTTGCATTGTAGGACAAAGAATCATATCTACAGTATGGGTTAGAATCATATAGGACACGAAATCCTATTTAAAACATAATTAATCCACATTCAAAAGGCTATTAAAAAAAACCTAACTACTTCCAAATATATTTTTTCACCGATTTTCAAGAAAAAATAGTCACAATATATTTCTTTTCAACGACACAGTGAAATCACATGGAAGCATCGAATAATTGAATCAATTAATCATGCTCTGATACCAATGAAGAAATATTAATAGCAAAGCAACAATAAGATGTGTATCTTACAACTTGCAGTGGAAATAGTTGATGTTGATTTTGCTGTCGAAATGAATAGCTCCAGATCTCTCCTTGAATCACAAGGAAACAAAGATCATTTTTGTTCACAAACTAAGTGTCTGAGGTTGTGTTAATTCAATATTGGCAAAAAGATAACTTTTTTTATTTTTTTTCAACGTTCTCACATTTATGTTTTTTTTTCTTGAAAAGAACAAGGTCTCCTTTTAATTAGGAGAAGTTGGAATTGTTCCAACTTCCTAACTGTTCCCCTTTTTTTTTCTAAACCTGATCATATCTATTAAATAAAATGGATCGCATCATGTAAGATTAGATCTTGTTGGGTCGGTCCACATGAATGACCCACGACCCACCAAAAACTTACACATGGGTAAAATGATTCAAATCCACTTTATATTTCTAAAATAAATAAAAGCATTAAATCAATGTTAAATTGTTAATATCCCAAGATTTTCCCCTTCATAAAAGGAGAATAATACCATCTCTAGTTCATTTCTATTCTTTATATTTAGAGAGTAAAATAGAGAATGAGTTATTCAACCACACTTTTAAAAGTTCTTTATTATCTATTTATAGAGGTAAATAATAGTTCTTCAAATCTTTCTATTTTTCTTTTTGATTATTTTAATATTATTTATATTGTATGATATTTGCAATTAACATATTAAAAATCATATAAGATCATCAATTAAATCCCTAATATTTATAATTATTTTATAATGTAACATAACATTTAAGAATATATTATTGACAAGTATACTATTTCCATCCCAAATTTTCAAATTTAATTTTAAAAAAAATTCGTCACTTTATGTATGTAGTTTTAAATTATAATTATTTTTCACAACGAAGAATGCACGAAATTTGAATGATAATCCAAGCAATCTATTTTTATGTTATAGTGATAAATTATTAAACTATGCTTTTTTAATGAGCACTGAAATACTTGATGCAATAATATATAATGGAATAGGAATAGTAAATTAGTTTTACAAAACGATTGGATACAGGATGAAAATTTTAATTTAAAAATACAATACAAACATAATAATTTAAATGCAAGATAAAAATACAATACATAACATAATAATTTCAAAAATTACAATAGTAATTTAGTAATTCGATAGGTCGTTTTCAGATCTATCAATATTTGGGGGAAAAGTTAGTGTATGGGTTAGAGAATTACATGAAGATTTTAAAAAAGAATAAAATTTTATATTACATGAAGATTATATAGGGTGATTATTTGGAAAAACTAAAAAAGTTTTATATTATGAAATAAAAAACTAAAAAAAGAAATAAAAATAGTAATATAATATTGAAGAGAGAAAAGAAAATTCATTTTTAAAGAGTAAAATAGAAAATTGTATTTGAAGTTGGTTGTCTCCAACTATAGAGACCCTCTATATTTGAAGAGTAAAATAAAGAATGGATTAGAAATGCCCTAAGGAAAGAGTAAAATAATGGGGAAAATAATATTTGTACCCCAAAAGGTGAAACTATTTATAAGCTCATGCCCATTACTTTCATACATCCTTTATATAATTCAGCACAAAACTATTCACGCCAATTTTGTCTCCTCTATTGCCTTCTTCTCCAAGCTACTTTCTACGCAAAACTACTCACTACAATTTTGCCTCCTTCAATGTCTTCTTCTTCTTCCCCAAGCTATCTTCTATACGAATTTCATTGATGGATAACATTACAATTTAGTGCAACACAGTGGGACTTGAGATTCAAACAACCACTACAATAGTTATGACATTGATGCAATTTTAGTCAATTCTACTTCCAATTTTACATATTTGGTCGAAACAATAGCATCACAACTACCAAAGGATGCTGCTACAAGTAATGTTGAAATTGTTAGGGTATATACTATTAATCATGTGTTCAGAAATAGTATTCTAACAATTTTCAAGATTAACTATCTTAGTGGGAGATTAAAAGGGTATTGTAACGACCGGTTCCCGTCATTATAGAAAAGCCAACGGGGAAAAATTTTGGACCGAAAAACTTTTTGGTAGTAACTTGAAATTTCCCAACCTAGTCCAGATTTGGACGAAATCGGAGTCAGTAAGGTCTAGAGAAATTGGTAACAATTGAGAGATCTAATTATGAATTGGATCTTATGAGTAGATAGCTAAAATGTTAAGAAAACCGTATGACTTTATGGAATCGAATTCGAGCGAGTAGAACTCCCAAAACTGATCTTAGCGTCAACGGGTATTTTCTGAGTGTCATGGAATGAAGGTGTGTTGTGAATTGGGAGTTTGAAACTCCTAAATCGACTCACTGGTTCCGTGCAACACGTTGTGGTGGAATTATTCCCGCCAGGGCGGGGTTGCTGTAGCGGGGTGAGGACCGTTATGGCGGGACAGACGCGACTTAAGTCGGAAATAAACTCCAAAAACATTTTATAATACACTTTTCGACTTTGAGAGCTAGGAGATGACCCCGGGTGTTTTCTTGACAGTTTTTCATCATTCTTGAGGTTAAAGGTAAGGTTCACTCCCCGAATCCATGTTTCGATCCGTAGAACTTAGTTTCTTAGGTAATTATCGATGGGGAAGGGTTTTGATATGGGAATTATGATAGAAAAAGCCCTAATCTAGGTATAGGGATCAAGGGTTTGACCTAGGGTTGATATTATTGATTATGATCCGGGTAATTGGGTCTTGTTTATTAATCCTCCCATTATATTGATTGTTTGTAGACCAAGAACAAGCGAAAAAATCCAGAAAGGGAAGAATCAAGTTTCTTAGGGATTCAAGCCTTGTTCGAGGTAGGTGATGGTTGTGATTTTATGTTGGTGTGATATGTATTTGTAATTACTTCATTATAATGCACGTATGTATACGAATATTGCATTATTGATCACACTATTCGTAAATGAGGATGATTGAATAATTGCATGCCATGAATCATGACTTGATTGTATGATTATGAGAATGGACATTATGATTGTGATTGTGGCTTGTTGAATGGATCAGGTGTTACGTTTAGACACACTAACTTGGATCGGGTGCCACGTTCCGGTGCATATATGGGATCGAGTGTCACGTCCATCACACTAACTTGGATCGGGTACCACGTACTGGTACACTAACAGTTTGGGTATGGGTTTCGTGAGAGGAACAATGACTTGGCATAACTGCATATCTTCACTACTACAAAAGGGCCCTTTAGCGGCAATAAAATATGTCTTTAGCGGCAATAACATTTTCCGCGGTACTCTATACCGGCCAATGAACTTTAGCCGGCAATGTTGGGGTCGGCAAAGGCTTTTGCGGCCATTGTGGGAAATGCTGGTAAAGGGTAGCATGAATTGCCGCTACAAACCATTAGATTTTACGGCAATTAATTGCGGCAATTATGTTGGCTGCTAAAGCTAATTTATTCTGCCTAACTATTGTCTTTTAGCATCCATTGATTTAGTCGATAAATCTAAATAAATAGCCGCTATAAGGTAGTACGTTTAATGTCAATTGTTTGCGGCAATTGTCTTGGCTGCTAAAGGTAATTCATTTGGCTAACTATGGTCTCTTAGCGTCTATTTATTTAGTCGATAAATCTAAATAAATAGCCGCTAAAAGTTAGTAGTTTTAATGGCGATTTTTTGCGGCAATTATGTTGGCTACTAAAGGTAATTCATATCGGCTATTCCTGGTCATTTAGCGTCCATTGTTTTAGTCGATAAATTGAAATAAATAGTTGCTAAAAGGTAGTAGTTTTAACGACAATTTTACTATGGTGACTAATGGCTACAATATCCCTTCTAAAAATGTCTAAGTTTGCCCCTTTAACGTCTATTTTATGGCTAATAATTTCCATTGAATTGCTGTTAAATATCATAACATTTAATGGCAATTGTTTAGCCGCCATTAATAATATCTACTACATTATCGATAAAATGTATATATAAAAATCCAACAAACATGTTAGCAAAAGAAAGCCTCATAGTAACAACAATATTCGCTAATGGTGAAAACATATATATTACTATTAATTCATAAAATAGAATATATCTCTTTAAATCTAGATAAACAAAAAGAAGTACTGATCCATAATACGACGGTCACAACTTTTAAAAATGTACTTATGTTATTCAAACTATTGAATAATGTCTTCAAATAAGTTTTGTTACTCTTCTTCGAATAATGTCTTTGAAATCACCCACATATGAAATTTGCGAACGTCAGATTGTATAACCTGAAATAAAAATGAAATGTGATCAATAGATGAAATCCAAAGTATAAAAATATTGCAAGTAGTGTGACTAATCTGAAAAATTACAAGTAAAAAACATCCATTTTCATTTTTGTGCCATCAAATCAAAGAGATGAAAAAATCGAAGAAGTGAATTATTTTTTAGAGGATGAAACACCTCTAAATTTGGCTACCCCTAAAATCACTACTAAGAAAGGTCTACGTGCTGTGATATTCAAAAGACAGTAAAAAAAATTATGTACCAGCAGATTAGAGTGCTGATGGAGGTGGAATTGACATTCTTTTCTAGATGTCATTGCCCGGGAGGAAATGTTGTCGTGTGAAGAGGTCCTGACTTCAAAAGAGAAAATTCAAGTATTGAAATATGGAAACTATGTTGGTCCCTTCGCGTTTCAAATGCATTATGTTGCAGGATTTAGGCCGAACATGAACTACCTTAAGGAAGTTCAGAAATGGCCGAAGAAGGAGTTCCTTCTCCATACTTGAATGCTTAAAGAATTGAAAGCTCAAAAGCGAGTAGTTGCAGTGCTTCACAATCTCATTAGTTTGATTATGGAAAAGAGGTTGACATCTGCTCAAATAGATGAACTACCTCCTAGAGGCAGGCTGAAAGAAATAGAGATGGTGTTAACTTGAATGTCTTGAGAACTATTCTGGAGATAAACTTTTTTTTTTTGAACTTTTCCTGAAAGCTGTTTTTAGCTTGCTTGTATGTGTATGTCACAACATTCGTGGTCCTTTAGCGTCCAAGTAGCAGCAGATCATGAGTAAAATATCAAGTAGCAGACTGAAACTCAAGAAACAGGAAAACAAAAGAGTACTGAAGCTCTACCTCACACCCAAAAGAAATAAAACACAGAACATGAAGAACCAAGTAGCAGCAGATCAGAGTGTTGATGGAGGAAATATTGCAACTTCAAGTCAACACAACGAAGGACTTTACAAAGAAACTCAAGTCTAGGCAACTATGAATAAGAACCCTTCCCATAACAATTTTATTGACCTAATGTCACAAGAGCAACCCATTGAACAACCAAAAGTGGCAGAGTAGGACGAAGAAAAAACTCAGGCGGAGGAGAGGCAAATAGTACAAGAGAGTACCTGGTACTGAACCCTCTCTTCAGAAGATAGCCAAGACTATGAGTGAACTGTGAAGAAACATAAATGTACAACTTGTGCATTCAAAATTGAAACCAAACGAACATCAAATAAACTCGAGAAAAACAAGACAGAGATTCAGCTAGCTTTTAGAACAAGATTAGGTCACATCGAAGCCAAGAAACTGATTTAGAATAGTATTTCATCATTTCACATACAACAGCTCATATCATTCTTTGTTCCAAGACAAACCGAGAAAAACTGCCTCAGAAGTTGGATAAAAGAGATCTCTAACAGTTGACCACTCATCATACAAAAGTTGGGAATATACAAACCTAGCTATTATGTCCAAGTGTCACATGTTCTAAGAGAAGGGAACTAGTTTGCTTATTTTTTTAACTAATAGAGGTTTTGATTGTGCAGGTACTAATAACTCTTAGGAACTCCCATCTAAAGCTAAAAAGATCCTGACCACTAATAAACAACAAATTCCAAGCATTCGATTACAGACGATAAGACAAATGGAACCAGAAAGATAGTCTACACTTGTATAAGAACTACTACTACTACTACTACAAATTACGAGTTCAATTGGCGACAGATCTATTAAAAACAAAGACAAGAAACACTAGTAATGAAAACTCAAAGAATAAATGATAAAGATGAGTAGTACCATGAGGTAGAGTAATTTTAGCATTACTAGATATCCTTGATGATTGTGGTACTCCTTCTTGACCGCTATTATGGTTGGAAACCTGTAAGTATTAAGACATTAGTTAACAATCCATTTATAAATTAACATTTCATTAAAAATTTGTAAGACTTGTAACATTGCGTTACCTGTTCATTTGAGGTGTCATTGATATCTTGAGGAAAAGATTCATTAGGAGCATACTTTTGCATGAATTGTCTCATTCGGAGTAATTCTGATTGCAACTTCTCATGGTTTTGTTTCATCATATCCATTTCTTCATTTTGTTTTTCCTTTAACTCAGTTATTTCTTGTTCTAACCTTTGTACAGCCTCATTAGATGAATCTTCCACAACAATATTTTCTACTGAAGATTTACTACCCCATAGAACTGAAGGAGTTGGACCAAGTCCTAAACCACGAACATACCCACTTTTCTCATTTCCCAACACTTGAGAATACACATCACCTTCCCAAGCAACATTGTGAGGAGGTTGGTCGGTAGATCTTTCATTATTGGTCATCCTTTCATTTATCATGTCCTGATCATATAATACACAATAAATTCAAATTGAAATTGGCTTATTCACCTGTAATGTTTATTTTTAATTGTTTCATGATTTAAAAATAACGTTAAGAAGAAATCTTACGATTGCCTTGGCAGAATCATCATCCAGTGGTCTACCATCCACGCGTTTTTTATGAGTTAATAAGAAAATTTCTGCTCGTGTAGGCTCTATTCCATTTTCAGCCTAAGCAATAGAATTGATGTCAGTTATGCGTGACTAAAAAATGTTAAAAATACGTTTCACAGATTTACCTGTTCATGCATCAATGTAGCAATACTTTTGGATCCTCCTGTGTGAGGCATCTTTTGATTGGCCCTATTGTTTCTATTTGCTTGGGTACGCCTCTATTGTTGAAATATTTAAATAATATCTTACAAATTATTTTTTAAAAATGTAACATAGCTAAAATCAACACATAGTTAAATAAGAAAGTAGGTGTGTTGTCAAGATTTTTTATACCTTTGCTTTATCAGAAAGCCAATAAGAGACTAGACCACTCCATTGATCTCTCGGTATGCGATTTGGTCTATTTTTCATCAAAGAGTCTTTAGTCTTATATTTTGACATATACTCACCTTTAATTTCACACTTGTAGTCTTTCCATTTCTTTCCTAGTGACTTTAAGACAAACGTTTCTCCACGTTTTGGAAAAGAGAACTTCTTCTGCAAAATAAAAGTCAATATATAAAAGATAATATCATGTAGAAATTGAGTTTGTTCTCATAGTAATAATACTAACTCATACCCTTACAAAATCCACCAATTTCTTCTTTTGCTCGTTGTCAAAGTTTCTCCAATCATCTACATTTAGAGGTGTTAATTCTGGAGTTCTCGCAACAATTCCTAGAAAGCTAGCAAGCTTTCGCCCCTCTTTCCCAATAGATTGGTTACGACTATTAAACGGCACATCAATTGTCTTTCCGAGAGGAAGTTTCTAAACATCTTTTAGTAAAGTAGGACCATGAGGCTTTCTTGTCTCTAAGTTACCTAGAATGAAAATAATATTTATGTTCATGCGTTGTGAGATATATCAATAAGAACTGACACTTAAATCAAGCTATAACACAAAAATGGAAAGTTGGCTATTCTCCTAAAAAGATTTGCTGCCATCCCAAAGAGAAAGCTGGCCATACTCTGTTGAGCTGGTTGTTCAGAATCTGCAGGCTGTCTAAGTACTCCATCTTTGTTGCACTCTTCATGATGCCATCTCATTGCTTTAGAAACTTCTGAAGACATAAATAATCTTTGCAACCTTGGTTTTAAAGGAAAATACCTTAGGACCTTGGCTGGAATTTTTTTAGCATTATTTTTCCATCGAGAAGCCCCACAAATTTTGCATTCATTAACATCCTTATGGGCAAATTCTTTCCTAAAAAGCATACAATCATTAGGACAAGCATGAATCTTTTCATACTTTAAGCCCAAACCTTCAATTATCTTTTTGGTCTCATAGAAAGAAGAAGGCAATTCATATCCTTCAGGTAATGCGTCCTTTAGTAGTCCAAGCAATGAATTAAAGGATTCATTTGACCATTTGAACAGGCATTTTGTACGATAGATATGCAACAAAAAGGATAATTTGCTAAACTTCTTGCAACCAGGATATAATTCTTCATTTGCCTCCTTCATGAGTCGTTCAAATTTATCCATCTCTGGATGAGGTTGCTTTTCAGATGGATGATCAGTATTTTCTTGTACGTTTTGCTCCATCTCACCTCTTTCACTGATGTCACTATCTATGAACTCCGTACAACCTCCAAAGGCATCATGTATCATTCCTCTCATATCATCACCTCTTACAGTTGCCTGCTTCTGATTATTTACTTCAGTATTGTCTAATCCCTCTAGAGACTCTCCGTGACAAAACCAATTATTATATGATGGCATAATACCATTAACAACAAGATGATCATAAGTTGTTGCTCGATTTACTTGATGGATAAGGACACATTCGATACAAGGACATGAAATTTTCTCCCCTGCTTGTTTTTTAGAAAATGCATGATTTAAAAAATCTTCTACCCCATCCAAGTATTCTTTACTAAGTCTATCAAAAGACATCCATCTTTTATTTCTAGAATTGTTCATGACGTTCAAGAAATGATTTTATTTTCTGCAATTATTGTAGGAGCTGAAAATACGTTAGTAAAAAAAGATAAAATTAATCAAAAATGTATTTCAGATAAAATATCCATCCTATTAGTACATAGGGTGCAATACAAGAGATGGTAATCAACATGTTCGGTATCTTTCAGTGAAGTCCTAAAGGGAATCAATGCCTTCAGTTGTAATGAGATCAATCATTGTTACAACTCTTGTTTGATCTTTAGTTAATGTAACTAGGAAACAAATAATTTCTAAAAGTATAGAAATTAATGGTGGTACAAGTCAAACATTAAACAACCAATTATTAAAGATGCTCGCATGGATGTTTCACATTTAAATAAACTTATTTATATTTCATGTTTTTCTCCAACAAAATAAACAAATTATACAACCACACACCTAGTAAAAAGCAAAAAAAGGACCACGAGAAAGTTTATGATTGTCTTTTAATTTGAGATGGTTAAAAAGGATTTGTAGCACCCAGTGAAAAGGAATTTTGAGTTCAACAACTTGTCCAGCAGCTTGTCCAAGGGAATTGTGAGTCCAATTGCTAGACAGATTTGCAAAGAACAGATGCATGAAATAGTAAAGATGAAATCATCAGTTGTTAAGGTCTTTTGTTAATCCAGATTGATATATTCCTAATATGCATAAACTCCTAAGTGTATGTAGGTCCATCTAATCTAATGTGCAGTGATTCCTAAGTGTATGCAAAACCTATTTTGTTGTCAAAATTCTCAATAATTCTTAGGTATAGAAGCTGATGAGTGTTAAATGTAGTGAAAATAGTAATTAGAGCTCTATAGTTGTATGTTTCATGTTTAAATTAATTGATAATATCAGAAGGTGAAAATGATTTGTTGCACGTGCTGAAAAGGAATTGCAAGTTCAACAAACTCTCCAACAACCTGTCTAAGCAACTTGTCCAAGGCAATTGCAAGTGAAGTGGGAAGAGAAACTTGCTGAAGACAAAGAAAAATTGAAGAAAGCTAAAGCTCTTGAAAAGCAAATAGAAAAGTAGGAACTGTTATTAAGATTCTGATGATGAGCTTTCTTCTTTAATACATGGACCGAATTCTGATAAATTTGATGATTTATCCACTAGATATAAACCAGATTCTAGTTATAATTTTGAAAATTTTGTGGGAACTGCTGATGATATTGGTACAGATTGTAATTTTTAAGTAATTGATGATGATATGTATGACCCAGAAATAACAACCCCCTTGGAGTAATTGGGTTTGATTGAACAAGCCACCGACTTTGAGGTTTCAGAAAAGCAATTCAAATGTATTGATAGGGAAGTGCTACTAAGTGGATATCAGTCTCTGAAAATAGTAGCCGTTAGCATGAAAAGGGCTAGTAACTAAGGAGGTAATTGAACTGGTGAAGAGGGTAAAAACACTGGCGAGTGATCTGGAAAGAGTGCTACACAGATTTGGAGAGAACAGAGGCACATAACAAGTTCAGATTAACGTATACCATCTAAGAAAATGTTTTATAAGAATAATTCTATATTTACGGCTCATTAATGAACTAGAAGATCTTCATGGCATTCCAATGCTTCAACTTCCCTGATTGTAAAAGGATCCTAATACTAACATGGCAATCATTTGGCTTGATGCATTTATAATTCTTATCTGAATAAGCTAGTACTTAGTTTGTTGATCTGTTCACCCCCTCCAACAAAACCTCCACCATCTCCCCAGATTTACATTAATGATGTTGTTTATGATACGTTGTCATGAAGTTTCTACGATTACTAGAGAAATAGGAACTATGCATGCCAGACAACAAACACAACCAGCAAACACAACCAGCAACATTCAGCTAACAGTTCAGTAAACTTATAAACAAAAGGGACTTTAAATCACGCCTTTAGCAGTCCGCTCAGATTTCAGAATTCACTCTACCTAGAAGTAAAGAGATTCTCCTGTAGATCACTTTCTCTAACTGAACGTGAGGGGGTTAGACAGACTCCAATTATCAAATCCATCTGCACTGAGAAGTAGATGAGAAAAACTTGCTAACAGGAAGACTGAAGGACTTTACTTGTTCACACAGACCTTAATGTGATTTAACTAAATTACTTTCTCGGGCTGAATCTTACAAGATGACACTGATCACATTCTTCTTCTTCTCAAGGCAAAACACAGAATATATCCACCATAAAGTGACGTCACTACTACTTCAAGGCTTAGTAAGATAGTAATGCTGAAACTATATGTCGTTACAACTCTTGCTCGAGCTTTAGTCAATATAAATGGGCTGCAACTAATTTCTAAAAACAGAGGGGCTACATGTGCTGTTTTAATGTTCTTCAAGTACATAAGTCACTTAGGAATTCAGAGGAAACAATCCTAAATGTCAAACATGAAGGCCAAAATAAAAACCAAACATAATCAAAGCATCAACAAATTTGATAATTCACATAAAAACATCTGAAATAATCGTTAAAGTCCAAGGTAGTGATACTAAATCATTACCTACAGTTATATCGTGTTTATAGTTGAGAGACATCGAATAAAATTTAATTGCTAAATAGTGATTTGCGACAGTTCAAGATATATAAATATTGGCTTCGGCATTACAATGGATCATTAACCTAAAGATATATAATAAAACGAACTAATTGAACAGTTCACATCTACATAAAATAAGATTCATATGACTGATGTTTTCAATACTTCATAATCACGATTTCAAGTTTTTAACATGAGTATAAATAACAGAGAGTTAACAGAGGGTCTATATAATCGCTAAACTTGAAAATTTAAAAGAACATATCTTTACTCATAATCAAAACGGCCAAAGATCACAAACAGAGGAAAACATACTTTTACGAATCAAATCACTTGGAAATCACAATTAATGCCTAAAACTGATCAGTTCGTCAAGTATGTTTTCTATTTTTTCCTTGTTAATGCGTAAATATTGATTAATGAACATGATAGAAAAAAATTACACTTTGAATTCTAGATGACGATCTACAGAGCAACAAAAATTATAGAAAATCATAGAAATAGAGGAGTTAAGTGGAGCAATCTACATACCTAAAATTTTCTGAAAAACTTGTTGCTGCTGGACTTCGCTATGTTGTTGCACGCTATTTTTGTGAGAGAGATATATGTCGTCTGCACGTCCTATTATAACGATTTAGGTTGCTGAATCCTTATTTGCCTGGGAGATGTTTTTAGTAATCTTTTCCTTATTTGTGTAGGAGAGCTTTTTAGGTTATTAATGTTTACCTTAAAAGTGTAGGAAAGCCTTTTTCTCTAGGATTTGGAGAAAAACGGGAGGGGAAAACTTTTAGAGAAAGGCGGGAGTATTGTTTATAGAAAAAGAGAAGAAGCTCTTTTGCGGCTATTCTTTAAAATTGCTACTAAAAATGTACTTATTGCTGGCCATTATGCATTAGTCGCTGATAGTTTGCCCTGCGTAAATAGATCAGCGGCAATTACCTGATTGCTGCTAAAGTTCATTTTTGTAGTAGTGCTTTGAGATTGTGAGATCGTACGTTGTTCATAAGTGATAATTGATATTGTATATGTTCGGTGTATGCATGTTTATTATTGTTGTAATGACTTATATATGTTTCGCCTATTGGGATAGCCGCGTGATCCTACCAGTACACTGTGGTTGTGTACTGATACTGCACTTGCTCTTTCTTTGTTGAGTACAGGGCATCTTCAGGTGGCTACTGACAGACCTCGTTTAGAAGACCAGTGATCAACTCGAATTCAAGGGTGAGTTAGTTCTTCCAGGCTGCCATGAGTTCTCTTTTTGTTTATGTCCACATTTTCGGACTCAGACTTTCTAGTAGTTATTTGTATGTTTAATTGAGTTGTACCCACCTCCTTAGACTTATGATCCTTGTTAGAGTTTTGGTACATTGACTTTCAGGTTCTAGACACAATTTTTGCATTTGTTTGATTAAACTTTTGGAGTTTATGGGAACTCTATTTTTCCTTTAGACATTTAAACATGCTTCTGTATCTTTAAATGCCTTAGTTTTTGGTTGAGTTGTTTAGTTTGGGTTGTAGTAATGGTTCTCCCACCAGAGGGTTAGTGTGGGTGTCAATCACGACGGTCTGGGTCGTGACAGGTATATACTATTAACCATACGTTTTGATATAGTACATTATAACAATCGTGATGGTTAAAAGTCTAAGTGGGAGATTGTTGGGATATATACTATTAACCATGTGTTTAGATATAGTATTTATAATAGAATAATTATTTATTCAACTATAATAGATCATAAATTCGTTTATGGTGTTTGTTTACTTATATAGTAGATGATTTATTTTATAGAGTTTTAGCTTATACACAGAGGATCAAATCATTGGTTCTTATAAGTATAAGTTTTTTGTTCACAATCTAAGATGAGAATTGGACAAATCATCGGTACGATTGTAACACAAGATTATATGTAGTTTATCTTGATTATGGGAATGGTATAGTTCAAACTTCTTGTGCTAGTGCATTTAATATGTATTTAACGGGACCGAGTAGAGATAGTTGTTTTAGACTGACTTACAAAAGTATATTCACTAAACTATTAAATGTACATATATTCTTAATCCTGATATAACTATTATGATTTGTATATGTTAATTATTGTTTTGATTTATTAAAAGGTGAGATTCTAAGATGGGTCAATATGTTTGTTAGATTGGATGATGATAATATATATTGGTGAAATAATAAGATAGTTGACAGAATCCATGTCTTGATATAAAGATTGATGATATGTATTTTTGAGAAGCTTATAAGTTTTTATTGTCAAACCTTGCAAGTGGATTTATGAATCTGAAACATGAAATAAGTTACTAATCTGTAATCTTAACATGGGAGAATTACATATGTGTTTAATGGAAAATTTTGAAATATAAATAGAGGAGTGCAATTACGAATTTGTAGTGGAATGATTTGTAATTTATTATGGTAAGAATAATTCAAATTAATTATTTTTAATTATTTCCATAATAGGAAGTCTCAGTAATTAATTTTATGGTCCCTACCGTGCCCATATTTAACTAGAACTTAGAATCTATTCTATTGGGAAAAGGGAGAAGTATGTGTCTTTCTCTATTCTAAGGAAAGGGAGAAGTATGTATACTTGTCTTTCTCTATTCTAAGGAAAGGGAGAAGTATGTGTCTTTTTCTATTCTAAGGAAAAGGAGAAGTACATGTCTTTTATATTTTAAAGAAAGACATGGTGTTTCCTCTCCTCCTTGGACTAGGAAGAAATCTCTATAAATAGGGATTCTTCTAACCCTAGAAAGAAGAGGTTTGATATATGATACTTGCCCACTCATGTATTGAGGGTTCAGAATTGAACTAGGGATCACTGTAGAAGACCGCAGAACTGTCGTCCAGCTTGTGGACTAGCTTGTGGATTTGCTTGAAGTTATATGTACGCTTCAAGAGATAAATTTTGAATTAAATTTCATAAAGTTTATGTGTTTTAGCATAAACTACGTGTTTTTTATTATTCATGTAAGCAATATGATTCTGGTATACTTCCGTTGTGCATATAGTTTTCCAACAGAAATCAAATATGCACTTTCAACGACTTTCCACCATTGAAAATTATGAACAACATGGGCGTGAAACTCTATTTAAATTGAAGAAACACAATCCTGTTATCACTGCATATCCATTAGTTGTGGAATTCATTGTAGTATCCATCTCCACAAACATGTCCTGCCTTGGCTATCTCTCAAACATGCCCAACATTGATTGTCCTGAAAGCTCATAGAAAATATAGCTAATACAAGTTGCAGATAAAATTGAGTCTAATCCTATTGAAGGTGCTGCAATGCAGCATGAGAACGTAGGTTGTCAAGATATCGTTACAGACACAAGTAAGCAATTGATTGAAGTTCAACATATCTACATTGACAAACAAACACTAATTAAAGCAGTGCAACAATATTCAGTGCAATTTTTTTTTTACAATATTGAACTCAAAACTCTTGTAAGAAAAGTTATGATACCTACAAATACCACTAGTTACTCCTTTGACATCATTGGAATTTATATATACTCTTATGGTATCAAGGAGGAAGATGTAGTGATTCACTGAAAACTAGTTGTGACATCTCGCTATTTGAAAGAACTAGAAAGAGTTAGAATTGGAAAGAGACATTTAAGGAAAGGATAAAAAATCTGGAAAATTGGTTAAGTTAAGTTAAGTTTGAGTTTTTTGTCAACTCAAAACGACTATAACTCCTAGCTCAGGATGATTTAGGTGTGCTTCCAGATACCATAGGAAATATCTTGGAATTATCTTTCCAACGCGGCCGAGTTTGCACGATTCCGAATTTGTATGAGTGAGTTATGCCTATTGGAAGTTGGGTTGTTTAAATACGGAAGTCTAATCCGGATTTTTGAAGGGTAGTTTAGTCTTTTCCTTACCCAATTATTTTAATTTCATTTTTTGGTAATTATTTGGGGTCTAAACTGAACTTGCCCAGTTTACGCTTTTCAAAAAGAGTTAGGGTTTTTAGAGAAGAGAAAAGAAGAGGAGAAAAGAGGAGAAGAAGCAAAGATTCGTCGATTTCTTAGACATTTTCGTGTGGATTTTGCCAAGGTTTAATCCCTACGAGGTATGTGAATTCACATAGCATTGGGTTCGTTCACCCACGTGCCAAACATGTTTATTTCAGCGTGAATTCGTCCTAAAAAGGTTGAAAGTTTGATGTTCTTGATACGTGTTCTTTGAATTTGCTTTCGTTCTTGAATTGGGCTGAGATTGAGGAGTTCTTGAGAGTTTAAGGTCAACTTTAGAGTTGTGTTTGACTAGATTCTTGTGTACATATGCTGGGTATTTGAATCTAAAGAGGAATTGAGAAAAAGAGTCGAATTTAGGCGAATTGGGATTAGAAAACGAAGAAGGAACAAGTCGGGCAAATCTGGTACCAGGTCCGCGACGCAGACCTGTTCCTCAAGATTGACGAAATTTTCTCCATGTCGCGGAGTGGTCACGGACCGTTCTGCGTCAAAAATTATTTTGCGACCAAATAATTAAATGCATCTCTGCGTCGTGGACTTGCTTCCAGGCAGTGATTTCTTGATCTTTTCTCATGTTTAATTATCTAAAAACACTCCTAAACATCATGAGATATTTCCTATCACAAATCACAATCCTTGAATCCATATTTCAATTCAAGGAAAGTTAAGAGTCAAGTCAAGAGAAGTTCATAGAATTTTCCAAAAGTCTTTCACAAATATTTTAACTTTATTTTAAGACTTAAGCTTTGAGTTGAGTAAAGAGTAAGAGTAAAGTTTATTTCTTCAAAGATTATATGGGAACTAAGTATTCCCAAGAGTTAAAATATTTTCACATTTGAGCAAGAAAGGAAACACCGATTTCCAAGAGAGATTTTTAAGCTAAGTTTTGAGTAATTACCTCAAACCAACGAAAGAGTTTGTTTTAAAAACATATGAGTTGAGTATATTTTGGGAGTAGTATTGAGCACCGATACGGAGACGCGAGTTCATAATAACTCAAGTCTCCATAAACCATGTAGTCATCATGGGTAGTAAAGGATCATACTTTTTAGATGATTCCTTAGTGCTTTTAAGCATAGACTAGTGGATCCACTTATTTAAGGTGTCATATATGACGGCAAAGTATAGGACAGTTCTGGCAGTGTGGGCAAGATGTTGTATCACCACTTAGGCTCATAGTGGTGGTTGTCAGTTAGAGAAACTCCCACATAAATGATATTACTTTATTATCTGAGTAAGTTGAGTTGTCATTGTATTTCTTTAACAAACTGAGTTGATTTCTACTGTTTTAAAAGCTTTTCATATATTGCATGTGTATTGTTGCTTTATATTGAGTTAAGTTATTCATGAGTTGAGTAAGACAAGGTAAGTGTTTCTTTCAGATCCCTTTCAAGCTTATGATATGTTTAGTATTCCCCTCGCATACTCGTACATTCAATGTACTGATGCCATTTGGCCTGCATCATTTTATGATGCAGACTCAGTGCCTCGTTGATCTAGTTGAGCACTCAGAGTCAGTTGGTGAGCCTCCTTGCTCTTCGGAGGGCTCCTTTTTACATTGTTTTCTAGTATTTCAGTTGTTAGGATGATCGGGGGTCTTGTCCCGACATCCCTCTTTGTTTTAGAGGCTTCATAGACAAGTAGTTATAGTTCTTTAGTCTTTCCATTTTCAGTTGTATACGTTAAGACTTGAGTTGCCATTTTGGCTAAGTTATTACCTCTTAAGTTATTGCATGAGTTATATTTTGAAACTATTTCTTATGTTTAAGTCTTTCGCTGAGTAAGTAAGTCAGGTCAAGGGTTCGCTTGGGGCCAGCAATGGTTCTCGAGTACCAATCCCGCCCAGGGTGTAGGCTCAGGGATTGACACTAGTTAAATTGATACTTGATACCATCAAAGTATATATATATTCTGATGGTGTCAAGGAGTAAGAGGTAATGATTCAATGAAAATTAGCTAAATTTGTACTTATACATCAAAGTATATATACATATCATTGTATCTATAAAAGGAGAAGAATTTCACTTAGAAGAGGCAGACTATCTTTTCTTTAAAACATTTATTAGATAAAAAATGTTAGGTACCTCTATGAGTGAGTAGAAACTTCTCCCGCCAGGGAAAAGTATTTCTTATTATGTTCTAAATATATGTAAAATATGTATGGTTGTATGAGTGAATAATATTATGAAATAAATAGTTTAGTTTTTATACCTCTCTTCTCTTCGTTTTAAGAATAGTCTGAAAAGAAGGTTGTGATCTTCAGCCCTAAGGGGGAACAGTTAGGAAGTAGCCGTGGGACTGCGGTCATGAAGGCGAAAAAATTGTTCATGGCCTGAAGGAGAACTATTGCGGTGGTGATAAGGACTGTTCACAAAATAAAAAGAAGGAAGATATACACACAAAACTTTGTATTTCATAGTAATTATTCTTACTAGATGTAAGTGATATTGAATGTCTTTCAACATATTTAGATACTACAAGTATGTGTGTATAACTGATTGTATAAACATGTTATTGTTTTAGATTTAAACAATATATTTTGTTTCCCTATAGGTACTAAGTATTCTTTCTATGTTCCCATATATTATAAAATATGATTATGATTTGTTTGTGAAAATAATTACTATGAAATACAGAGTTTTGTGTGTATACCTTCCTTCTTTTTATTTTGTGAACAGTCCTTATTACCACCGCAGTAGTTCTTCTTATGCAGATTTTAACGATGCTTTAAGCCTACACTTTCAGGTAAAAAGGAAAGACCTTTTTAAACCAGGTAATCATATTATGAGCATATATTACCAAGCTTTATATACGATAACCAACTCCAATTATGGAAATGTATATAAAAATAAAGAAATTAGATAGAAGCCGAAGAAGATCATAGGGGTTACGCTCTAAAAGCAATATTTGATGGAGAATTATTAAAGAAGATTCAAGGAGAGAATAAGAAAATTTTTGACTTTTGTTTTACCTAAATAATTTACTATCAAAACTGACAATACTCAAGTATCAGGTTTGATATTCAATAAACTCCCGTCCAAACCACAGTACAGGAGATTACATCGATGGCATGTTTGATGCTTCTGATTATCATTGGGGAGCATTATTACAAACAGATTTATATATATACACACACTGGTGGTATCAAGGAGGAAGATGTAGTGATTTAGTGAAAACTAGCTAAATTGATACTTGATACCATCAAAGTGTATATATACTCTGATGGTATCAAAGACGATAAAAATAATTCTTCGCTGAAAACACTACTCAATCACTCATTGATACCATTAGTGTAACGACCAACAGATTGTGTATATTGTTGGGTATGTAATTGAACTTCAATGATATATAAAGTAATTATAGAATACATTGACGAAATCTAAAATATTGATAAATGTGTTTTGTTACATATTTCATAGCTTATAAGAGAATAACAATATTACCACAATGCATATTAAAATCATACTAAATTAAAATAAGTGATTCATATCAAATAACATCAACAAATTGTATATATTATGGAAATGAAATTAAACTTCAATGATTTAAAAAATATGAATGCAAAATAAGTGTATAACTAGAATTTTATTGTAAAACTAATATAGATACAAAATCATAAAATTCGTATCAAATTCGTACGAAAATAATCAACATATTGAGTACATAATAAATATGTAACTAAATTTTAATGGTTTAATAAATAATATTAACAAATTCATCTTTTATATACTATGAATATAACTATAATTTCATGGTACAATTAAATGAATATTACATACAAATTCATACAAAAAAAATATCTAATATATATTGTGTATATAATAGATATGTAACTGAACTTCAATGATATATAAAGTGATTGTAGAAAACATTGGCGGATTCTAAAACATTGATGGACTATTTTAATACTTATTTCATATCTTATAATTTATAAGAAATATCATCAATACATATTAAATTCATACCAAAATAACATCAACAAATCGTGTATGAAATGAAAATGAAACAAAATTTTAATGATTCAATAAACAATATATACAAATTCATTTGGAAAAATTGCAAATCTTCATACCAATGTAACTAGAATTGCATGGTAGAACTAATATGGAATATATAAATACAAAGTTCTTATCAAATTCATACAAAAAATAACTAAGCGTTTGTATATATAATGTGTAAGTAACTAGACTTCAATGATCCGCACAAACTCAATGTTTATATATAATCACTATATAACTTTATTTTCTTGATACAACAATTAAGGAAAAAATCATATCTAATTCGATAAATAATTTAATGTTCAATAAAAAACATCAATCACAACTAAAAATCTTGTATTCACATTCTATGAAAAATACAGTCAATGTAATATGTAAATAAAAAATAATTTCTTTAAGTACCTTCAGAGTTTATTTATTTTTGGCCTTTAAATTTTTTGAATCGTCCTTTGCAGTTACATCTTATTTTTTGTGATTTCTGAAGTCTCCCTTTTGAAAACATTCTTTGCTCTTTTATGTTTAATTTTATTGTAAAAAATCAGAGTCAAAGTTTGAATAGTCACTCGTAAGAGAGGCTACCTGTAACGAGCGGGTTCCGTCGTTATAGAAAAGTCAACGGGAAAATTTTTTGGGTCGGAAAACTTTTTTTGTAGTAACTTAGAATTTCTCAACCTAGTCCAGATTTGGATGAAATCGGAGTCACTAAAGTCTAGAGAAATCTGGTAGCAATTGGGTGATCTAATTATGATTTTGATCACATGAGTAGATAGATAAGTCGTTAAGGAATCTGTACGACTTTACGGAATTGAATTCGAGTGAGTAAACCTCTCAAAATTGATCTTAGCGTGAGCGGGTAATTTTTTAGTGTCATTGGTTGAAGGTGTGTTGTGAAATGGGGTATTGGAATTATTAAAATAGCTCATTGTTTCGTGCAAGCCACTTTGGTGGTGATTTCGGTCGCCAAGGCGGGGCCGCTATAGCGGGGTGAGAACCGTTGTGGCAGGCCAGACACGACTTAAAGTCGTAAATAAACCCTAAAAATGTTTTATTTTGCAATTTTCAAACTTGAGATCTAAGGAATGAACCCAGGTCTTTTCTTGACAGTTTTTCACCATTCTTGAGGCTAAAGGTAAGATTTTTACTCCCCGAATCCATTTTTCGAGCCGTAGAACATAATCTAATGGGTAATTATCAATGTGGGAGGGTTTTGATATGGAATTTATGATGGAAACAACCCTAATTGGGAGATTGGGATCATGGGTATGATCTAGGGTTATTAAAATTGTTAGTAATCCGGGTAATTAGTGATTGTTTATTGATTCCCGTATTATATTGATTATTTGTAGACCAAGAACAAGCGGAACGAATTCGGAAAGGGAAGGATCAAGCTTCTTAGGATTTCAAGCTTGTTTCGATGTAGGTGATGGTTGTGATTCTATGATTGTGTGATGTATGTTTGTTCTTGCTTCATTATGATACATGTTTGTATGCGAATCTTGCATTATTGATCACATTAATTGTAAATGAGGATATATAAATGATGAATGACATGAATCATAACTTGATTGTATGATTATGAGAATGTACTTTGTGATTGTGATTGTGGCTTGTTGAATGGATTGGGTGTTGCGTTCCGACACACTAATTTGAATCGGTTGCCACATTCCGGCATAATTATGGGATCGGTTGCCACGTTCCGGCATAATCATTTGACCGGGTACCATATTCCGGTATGCTAACAGTTTGGGTTTGGGTTCCATGAGATGACCAATGATTTGATATAATTGTGTATCTTGAGAAATGTGAAATTATTCGTTGTTCATAAATGATGATGATATTGTATATGTTCGATATATGCATGTGATTATATTGTTGTATTGGCTTATGTATGTTGCACTTAGTGGGATAGTCGTGTGATCCTATCAGTACATTGTGGTTGTGTACTGATATTGCGCTTGCTCTTTCTTTGTTGAGTACAGGGCATCTTCATGCGACTATTGACAGACCTCGCTTAGAAGATCAGTGATCACTTTGAATTCAAGGGTGAGCAGTTCTTCCGGGCTGCCATGAGTTCTCCTTTCGTCTATGTCCACATTTCGGACATAGACTTTTCTAGTTAGTTATTAGTTCATTAGTTTGGGGTTGTAACCCTTCTTGTTATACTTATGGATCTTGATAGATGTTTTGGTACATTGACTTTCAGGTTCTAGGTGTATTTTTCCGCATTGTTAGTTGTTAGATCTTTTGGAAGTTTATGGGAACTTTAGTTTTTAGCTATTTAACTTGCTTCTGTAACTTAAATGCTTAGTTTTTGGTTTAGTTTCTTGGTTTAGATTGTAGTAGTGGTTCTCCCACCAGAGGGTTAGTGTGGGTGCCAATCACGACGGTCTGGGTCGTAACAAAGTTGATATCAGAGCCTAGGTTCGTTGATTTCGATGTACCAAAACGAGTCTAGTAGAGTCTTGCGGAATGGTACGGGGGCGCCTTTACTTTTCTTCGAGAGGCTATTGGACTTTAGGAAATCTCTCTGTTTTCTCTTGTCTCCTTTTCGTGCTATGACTTGATTCTAATTGGTATCTGGTGATTCAAATCGGTATCTAACCTCATCAATCACTCTTCTGTCCACAGATGGTTAACACTAGATTCAACGACGTCAGGCCCGTAGTTCCTGTCAATGCTCCAGTTGAGGAATCTGTAACGTGAGGTCGCGGTCGAGGCAGGGGTAGAGGAAGAGCTAGAGGTAGAGGCCGAGTAAGAGTGGCGCCTACTAGAGATGGGGTACCGGTCAAAATTGCTCTGCAAAATAAAGGCCCTCCCGTACATCATGAAGAGATAGAAAAGGATATTGAGGTTGAAAATGTTAAGGAGGTTGGATAAGAGGAAGAGGTGCATGCTGAGACTACCAGTGTTCCTCCCATAGACCTAGTGTTAGCTCAACAGATCATGTCACTCTTGAAAGGGTTGGTTGGTCCTAGAGTGCTTCCTTCTGTTCAAGTGACTCAAGCCCCCGCCAATCCTCCTATTGCTATCATTGTCCCTAAGGTGGGAGGGAATGTAGGTAATGTGTTTTCTTCTGTCCTTTGTTGGGTTCTGTTATGACTGGTAATGAGCATGAAATGTTGACTAAGTTTTTTAAGCTAAAGCCTCCTGTATTTCTTGGTTCTGAGAGTGAGGATGCTTATGAGTTTATCTTAGATTGTTATGAGAGGCTTCATAAGTTGGGAATTGTCCATCAGCATGGGGATGAGTTTGTGACCTTTCAACTTCAAGGTGAGGCTAAGCAGTGGTGGAGAGCATATATGGAATGTAGATCTTCAATATTACCTCCACTTACTTGGACCCAATTTCATGCTCTATTTCTAGAGAAGTATGTGCCTAGAACTTTGAGAGATCGCAAGAAGGATGAGTTCATGGTATTGGAGCAAGGTGGTATGTATGTGGTTGCTTATGAGGCCAAGTTTCATGCTTTGTCTAGATATGCTACTCAATTGGTGACTAATGAGGAGGAAAGGACCCGTTTATTTATTAGGGGACTAAATTCTGAGTTGCAGGTATTATCTGTTCATATGACTTCTGCAGGGAGGAGCTTTAATGAGGTAACATGCTTTGTGAAGAAAGTGGAGGGGGTGAGGCAAGACGGTCAGGCTAAGGCATTAGCTAAAAGGGCCAAGAACTCAGGTAACTTTCAAGGTTCTTACTCCAAGAGGTCTGGAAGTCCAACGCTTGCAGCCAAGACAATTCAGTCCGATATGCCCGCCTCTACAGGAAATTACTCGGGAACTCCACCTCATAATTTGATTCAGGATAGCTAGGGAGTCGCACCTTCGACGGGAAGCAATGTATCTTTTGATCGTACTTGCTACAATTGTGGAGAACCTGGGCATATGAGGAGAGATTGTCCCCACCCATGTGTGTTGGATTCCGCACAGCAGCAGACTAGAGCAGTGGTACCCTCGAAAAATGGTAATAATGGTCAACGGAGTCCACAAGGTGGGCGAGGAGGTAATCAGTGAGGTCATGGAGGTAGAGGAAATGGTAGCGCATGCAGGGGTAACGTGCAACCAGGCAGGAAAGTAGCTCGTCAAGATGATAGGGCTCAGTGTTATGCCTTTTCGGGCAAGAATGAGGCAAATGTGTCAGACGCATTGATCACAGGTACTATTCTTGCATGTGACCGGATGGCTAATGTGTTACTTGATTCGGGTTCTACTTATTCATATGTATTCGTGAGATTTGCCTCAGAATTTGCTATGATTTGTGATGCACTTGAGGCCCCCATCCATGTTTCTACCCAATTGGAGAGTCTGTCATAGTCACCCATGTCTATCGTGCTTATCCTATTTTGTTTATGGGTTTCAGACTTGGGATGATTTGGTGATTTTGGATATGACTGATTTTGATATAATCTTAGGCATGACTTGGTTGTCCCCCTATTATGTTGTGCTTAATTGTAATACTAAGTTTGTAACTCTAAAAATTCTGGGAAGGGAAAAATTAGAGTAGGAAGGGGTGTACAAGCCTAAGCAAGCTAAGATCATATCCTTCATTCGGGCTAGAAAATTGGTAGGGCAAGGTTGTTTGGCTTATTTGGCTCATATTATGGATGTTGAGGTTGAGACTCCATCTATTGAGTTTATTCCTGTGATGTCAGAATTTAAAGAAGTGTTTCCTAATGACTTGCCTGGTATGCCTCCGAATAGAGATATAGACTTCTGCATTGATTTAGAACTGGTACCCGCCCCATTTCTATCCCTCCATATCGCATGGCTCCGACAGAGTTAAGAGAGCTTAAGGCTCAAATCCAAGAGCTTCTTGATAAGGGATTTATTCGTCCTAGTGCTTCCCCATGGGGTGCTCTAGTTTTGTTTGTTAAGAAAAAGGATGGTAGTATGAGAATATGTATAGATTACCGGCAATTGAATAAGGTCACTATTTGGAACAAGTATCCTTTGCCTCGAATAGATGATCTTTTTGACCAATTGAAAGGTGCATCAGTTTTCTCCAAGATTGATCTAAGATTTGGCTACCATCAGTTGAAAATTAGTCCTGAGAATGTGCCTAAGACGACATTTAGAACCTGTTATGGGCACTACGAGTTTCTAGTTATGTCCTTTGGTTTGACTAATGCGCCTGCAACTTTTATAAGTTTGATGAATGGGGTGTTCAAGACATTTCTTGATTTATTCGTCAGTCTTTATTGATGATATTTTGGTCTATTCAAAAAGTGAGGAAGAGCATTATTGTTCTGGGTGTTCTTGAGAAACAAAGGTTGTACGCTAAATTCTCTAAGTGTGAATTTTGGTTGACTTCGGTTGCATTTTTGGGACATGTAGTTTTAAAAGAAGTGGTAATGGTAGATCCTCAAAAGATTGAGGCGGTGAAGAATTGGGTTTGGCCTAGCTCTGTGACTGAAGTTAGGCGTTTTTTGGGGCTCGCTAACTATTATCGTCGATTTGTGAAGAACTTTGCTTCTATTGCCACTCACATGACTAATTTGACCAAAACGGAGATACCATTTGAATGGACTGAAAAATGTAAGGAGAGATTTCGAAAGCTCAAGATTCTTTTGACCACCGAACCTATTCTAGCACTACTGGTTGAAGGTAAATATTTTATCATTTATTGTAATGCTTAACATTCTATTTTGGGTGTTGTGTTGATGCAGGATAAGAATGTTATAGCTTATGCATCGCGTCAATTGCAGGTTTATGAGGGAAATTATCCTACACATAATTTGGAGTTGGCAGCGATAGTGTTTGCTCTTAAGATCTGGCGGCATTACCTTTATGGTGTCAAAAGTTAGGTGTTTACTGATCATCATAGTTTGCAGCATGTGTTCACTCAGAAAGATCTGAATTTGAGACAAAGAAGGTGGATGGAGCTACTTAAGGATTATGATGTCACTATCCAATACCATCCGAATATGGCTAATATAGTGGCAGATGCTTTGAGTCAAAAAACGGTGAGTATGGGTAGTCTAGCTTGCTTGAGAGTAACCAAGAAACCTTTGGCTAAGGAAATTCAAACCTTGGAGTCTAAGTTCATGCAGTTGGGCATCTCAGAAAAAGGTGGGGTGTTAGCTAGCATTGAAGTGAGGGTCACATTCATTGAAGAGATCAAGGTCAAACAATTTGAGGATTAAAATTTGAATGAACTTAAGAAGAAGACTGTGATTGGTAAGGTACAAGAGACCACTATTGATGCGGAAGGTGTGCTCAGTTTTAAAGGAAGGATTTGTGTTCCTCGAGTTGATGACTTGATTCAGAAATTATTGATAGAATTCCATGGTTCGTGATATTCCATTCATCCGGGAGTGACCAAGATGTATCGAGATTTGAAGCGAATTTATTGGTGGTTGGGCATGAAGAAGGATATAGCGAAGTTTGTGGCTAAGTGTCAAAATTTCCAACAAGTGAAGTATGAACATCAAAGGCCTGCAGGTTTGCTAATAAGAATGCCAATTCCGAAATGGAAGTGGGAAATGATAGCCATGGATTTTGTGGTTGGTCTTCCCAAGACTTTGGGGAAGTTTGATTCTATTTGGGTAATGGTTGACAGATTGACTAAGTCAGCCCATTTTATACCGATAAGGATAGATTATAATGCTGAACAATTGGCTAAAGTTTATGTGAAAGAGATGGTGAAGTTGCATGGGGTGCCCCTTTCCATCATCTCAGACCGTGGTACGCAGTTCACCTCCAAGTTTTGGAGGAAATTACATGATGAATTGGGCACACAACTCACTTTTAGTACAACTTTCCATCCACAGACGTACGGGCAGTCCGAGAGGACTATTCAAGTGTTGAAAGACATGTTGAGGGCACGTGTGATTGATTTTGGAGGGCATTGGGATAAGTTCCTACCTTTGTATGAGTTCTCCTATAATAATAGTTATCACTCCAGCATAGATATGGCACCATTTGAGGCACTTTATGGGAGGGGATGTAGATCTCCCCTGTGATGGTTTAAGGCTAGGGATGTGAAACCTTTGGGGGTTGATTTAGTGAAGGATAATCAAGATAAGGTGAGGAGTATTCAAGCTAAGTTTCTAGCAGCCCAGAGTAGACAGAAAAAGTATGCAGACCCTAAGGTAAGAGATATGACTTTTCAGACTGGTGAGAATGTTCTTCTTAAGGTATCACCCATGAAAGGGGTGATGAGATTTGGCAAGAAGGGTAAGCTAAGTCTGCGATACATTGGTCCCTTTGAGATTCTTGAATGTGTAGGGCCGGTAGCGTATATATTGGCTTTACCTCCTAACCTATCGGGAGTTTATTCGGTATTTCATGTGTCCATGTTGAAGAGATATCATGGTGACGGAGATTATATCATAAAATAGGACTCGATTGTATTAGACAAGGACCTCTAACATGAGGAGGAACCGATTGCGATTCTTGATCGTGATGTGCGTAAGCTGAGGACCAATGAAATTAAGTCCGTGAAAGTTCAATGGAAGCATCGTCCAGTTGAGGAAGCTACTTGGGAAACTGAGAGGGACATGTGAGACAAGTATCCCCAATTGTTCATCGATTCAGGTACTACTTCTTTCCTTCTTAGCTTATTTTTCCTAAGTTTGTCACTCGGGGACGAGTAATGGGTAAATTGGTATCTATTATAACAATCGGGTTCCATCGTTATAGAAAAGCCAACGGAGAAAAATTTTGGGTCGGAAAAGTTTTTCCTAGTAACTTGGAATTTCTCAACCTAGTCCAGATTTGGACTAAATTGAAGTCATTAAAGTCTAGAGAAATCTATTAGCAATTGGGTGATATAATTATGATTTTGATCACATGAGTAGATAGATAAGTCGTTAAGGAATCTGTAAGACTTTACAGAATTGAATTCGAGTGAGTAGAACTCCCGAAATTGATATTAGTGTGAGCGGGTAATTTCTGAGTGTCTTTGGTTGAAGGCGTGTTGTGAAATAGGGGTATTGGAATTATTAAAATAGCTCATTGTTTCGTGCAAGCCGCTTTGGCGGTGATTTCGGTCGCTAGGGCAGGACCGCTGTAGCGGAGTGAGGATCGCTGTGGCGGGCCAGACGCGACTTAAAGTCGTAAATAAACCCCAAAAATATTTTATTCTGCAATTTTCAAACTTGAGAGATAAGGAACGAACCCAGGTCTTTTCTTAACAGTTTTCCACCATTCTTGAGGCTAAAGGTAAGATTTTGACTCCTCGAATCCGTTTTTCGATCCGTAGAACGTAATCTAATGGGTAATTATCGATGGGGGAGGGTTTTGATATGGAATTTATGATGGAAACATCCCTAATTGGGAGATTGGGATCATGGGTATGATCTAGGGTTGTTAGAATTGTTAGTTATTCGGGTAATTAGTGATTATTTATTTTTTCCGTATTATATTGATTGTTTGTAGACCAAGAACAAGCGGAACGAATCCGAAAAGGGAAGGATCAAGTTTCTTAGGGTTTCAAGCTTGTTTTGAGGTAGGTGATGGTTGTGACTATGATTGTGTGATGTATGTTTGTTATTGCTTTATTATGATACATGTTTGTATGTGAATGTTGCATTATTGATCACATTAATTGTAAATGAGGATATATGAATGATGAATGCCATGAATCATGACTTGATTGTATGATTATGAGAATGTACTTTGTGATTGTGATTGTGATTGTGATTGTGGCTTGTTGAATGGATCGGGTGTTGCGTTTTGACACACTAATTTGGATCAGTTGCCACGTTCCGTCATAATTATGGGATCGGTTGCCATGTTCCGACATAATCATTGGATCGGATACCATATTTCGGTATGCTAACAGCTTGGGTTTGGGTTCCATGAGAGGACCAATGATTTGATATAATTGTGTATCTTGAGAAATGTGAAACTGTTTGTTGTTCGTAAATGATGATGATATTGTATATGTTTGATATATGCATGTGATTATATTGTTGTATTGGCTTATGTATGTTGCACTTAGTGGGATAGCCGTGTGATCCTACCAGTACACTGTGGTTGTGTACTGATACTGCACTTCCTCTTTCTTTGTTGAGTACAGGGCATCTTCATGTGGCTATTGACAGACCATGCTTAGAAGATCCGTGATCGCTTCGAATTCAAGGGTGAGCAGTTCTTCCGGGCTGCCATGAGTTCTCCTTTCGTCTATGTCCACATTTTAGACTTAGACTTTTCTGGTTAGTTATTAGTTCATTAGCTTGGGGTTGTAACCTTTCTTGTTAGACTTATGGATCTTGTTAGATGTTTTGGTACATTGACTTTCAGGTTCTAGGTGTATTTTTCCGCATTGTTAGTTGTTAGATCTTTTGAAAGTTTATGGGAACCTCAGTATTTAGCTATTTAACTTGCTTCCGTAACTTAAATGCTTAGTTTTTGGTTTAGTTGCTTGGTTTGTGTTGTAGTAGTTGTTCTCCCACCGGAGGATTAGTGTGAGTGTCAATCACGACGATCTTAGTCGTGACACTACCATTATATTATTGTTTGACTTTTTGAATCTGTTCAATTCATTTCAATTGCGATATTATCCACACAACAATTTTTCTTTTTTGATTTGCCCCTTTCAGTGTTAGTATCGATTTTGACACTTTGCTCTCTAACTGAAATAATGACAATTTTCTTATTAGTATTTCAGTCTTCTCATTGAAGTGTTAATCCTTTTCATCGATGTTTGGATGAGTAACTCAAATTTTTATGAACCGGTCGATCCATATCTTTATTCTTCGATTAATCTAGGACTCTTTCTAGAAATTAGTATAATTTTACTATTTTAGACATAAAAAAATATAAAAGGACGAGAACGATGGTTGATTGATGAATGAATTTTTGTTCTTGAAAAATATAAAAAAAAAAAGGTTAAGGAGAAGAATATGGAGAAAGAGAAAAAGTACGATTGATTCAGACCTTTTGTAGATATGTATGTAAAGTAAAATCAAATTCGTGTGTTGTAGTAAAAGATTTGATAAAAAAAACCCAATGCTTTCTACTTTTTCTTTCACAATTATTGAGTACTAATAATTAACAAATAAAATAAAATAAATAAAATGTACTTCAAATTAATCAAACTTTTATTTTTATTAATTATAAATATAAATAGTTTTTCTCTTATTATATAAGAGAGAGTTTGTGCCGAAGCAGGCACGTCTCTGTCGACATGCATGTTTCGAAAAAAATTAAAATTTATTTCTTTTGTTCTATTTTAATTTAATTAGTGTATATTTTTTCGAAATTATGGAATCCTTTTTATCTATGACTTTTAAAATCAACGTGAAATATAAGAGGGAGTTCGTGCTGAAGTAGGCACGTCTCCGACGTGCCTCCTTCAGCGTGTTTCAATTTATTTATTTTTAAAATTATTTCTTTTGTTCTACTTTAGTTTAATTAGTGTATAATTTTTTTCGAAATTACGGAATTCTTTTTAGCTATGACTTTTAAAATCGACATTAAATATAAGAGGGAGTTTGTGCTGAAGCAGGCACGTTTCCGTCGACGTGCCTCCTTCAGCGTGTTTCGAAATAATTTTTTTTTTCTTTTGTTCTACTTTAACTTAATTAGTGTATAATTTTTTTAAAATTATGGAATCCTTTTTAGCTATGACTTTTAAAATCGACGTAAAATATAAAAGGGAGTTCATTCCAAAGCAGGCACGTCTCTGTCGACATGCCTCCCTCAACGTGTTTCGAAAAAAAATATTATTTCTTTTGTTCTACTTTAATTTAATTATTGTATAATTTGTTTGAAATTATGGAAAAAAATTTAGCTATGACTTTTTAAATCGACGTGCCTGCACCAGCGTATTTCAGGATATTTTTCTTCTACTTTAATTTAATTAGTGTATAATTTTTTCAAAATTGGAGTCCTTTTTAGCTATGACTTTTAGTTTAAAATTCAAGATCTCACGCTGAAGCAAGCACGTCTTCGTCGACTTGCGTGCTTCACCGTGTTGCAGATTTTCTTTTTAAAAAAATTTACCTCTTTTGTTCTACTTTAATTTAATTAGTGTATAATTTTTTTTTTCGAATTTATGGAATTTATTTTAGCTATGACTTTTAGTTATAGACATCTTAATGGACACCTTTCCAGTAAATTTGCGCAAACAAAAAGTAATTAACCACTTAAATATCTAAAAATCATATTAAATTTAATCAACTTTCTAAATTCTATCTATATCGCATAAATTAAAATAAAAAAATATTAAGATATTGAGCCCATGCTAGCACATGTCTAGTCTATCTATATATAATAGGAGAAGAAAAAGTGACACATGTCAGCATCACAGAAAATCAGATTTTTCAAATAATTTAAATTAACTATATGCAATTTTTTTAAATTCCAAATTAACAAATTACTATTTTATTTTAAAAAAAATAAAAATTAAAGCATTTTCATTTAAATGAGATATGATTTTAAAACAGTTTTAAAAATTAACTGAAATTGTGAATCTGTATTTAAGTGATATATTTAAGTGAAAGTAGAAAACTTTAAAATATTGGAAAAAAAAATTAACGCTTCTATCTATATACAATTGTTCTTGAATTTTTAGTTTTAAAAATATTAATTAAATAAATATTATTAATCTACATTTAAAAAAAAAAAGACACATGTCTGACTAATAAATATCGGTCTTATTGTTTGTTTAATTTTTTTTCCACAAATTGTACAGAAATTTATTTTCCACAAATAAATTGTCGGTTTCTTAGTTTGTTTACAAATTGTACATAAATATATTTGCAAAAATAATGTCAAATGCCAACATAAAAGAAATTACGATTAAATATTTCTAAATAATTAAAACAAGTAAGCATTAGAGATATTCTCAATTTTAGTTTTTTTGAAAAACAGTAATTGAATATTATTAATCTGAATCTTTTTAAATATTAGCACCAAAAATAATATATTTTTAAATAATTAAAGAAGAGATAATTTTAAACCAATTTAAAAAATAGGATTTTTTTGGTTATAAAAATAGGATGATGTAACTGTAAATTTATATTAAAAATTAAAAAGTAAAAAGTAATTTAATATTCTTTATTTCAAAACTGTTTACACGAAAATTGTTTTTAATTTGAATTTTAAAATTTCCTATTTTAAATACAATTTAAAAATAAAATTGAAAATTATTAAATAAATAATAATAATAATAATAATAATAATAATAATTTGGATAACAGTGGATTTGAATTGTTGTAAGCCTGTAACTGATTAAAGTATGATAAATTTTTAAAAGAAAATTAATTATTTAAAACATCTATAGGTGATAGCGTTTTTTTAATTTTTAAAATATCAATTAATTAATTTTTAATTATCTTTAATTATATTAAATAATAAATTACAATTTAAAAACAAGATAGAAATTTAAAGCGGTTTCAAAACAGTTTTTAAAAAACTAAAACATAAAAACCTAACAAAGCCCAAATTTATCTAACTTCCCATTTTTCTTGCCCACTTCTATATATTAGTTTTCTCTAAAATGAAAATTTTCATTACAGCAATAGTTCACAAAATAGATTATAGAACGACTCACAAGTTCTACCATGAAGGTATTGGTCGTGTTTGAAATGTTACCAAACACGCCGTTGGTGTTGAAGTCAACAAGCAGGTTCATAACAAGATCTTAAGAAAGAGGATCCATGTGAGGATTGAGCACGTCCAGCAGTCTCGATGCATCGAGAAGTCAGAGAAATGATTAAGAAGAATTATGTGGTTAATAATTTCATTTGTGGTTTATACAAATTCTAGCATAGATGAGATTAAAGACATTAAATTTCATCTTTATTGGGCTTTCTCTTATTCTTTCTTCCTGTGTTCCAGTGATATTTGACCATTTTCTGAATAAAAAAATGCATCTCAATGACATGTTTTGTTATTTCTTCAGAATAGTGTTGTTGTTCCTCTTAACTGCATGCTAGAAACTGATTGAATTGTCAAAGACATTCTAATTTATATTGGATGATTATGCAGAATCTTTTGTCTTCTGTTAGTGACTTAGTGTTATTGTTAATACATAATTACTATTATTAATCAAAATGATTATATTTAATTTACTCCTTCTTTATAGCAAAGAAAATTGTAGATTGTTGACACTAATTTTTAAAACATAAAAATAAATTTTAATTAACACATTTTTTGAGGACTCTATTTTTGTGAAAAACTATCAATTTTTTAATTAAATATTTAAACTAACTTTCCACACTATTTTTTTATAGCAAAAAAATCCAAATTATTTAAGCACGTAGGAATCTGTTTTGTGGAAAGTTTGAGTTGTTTAGGACTCTTTTTGCGGGGAATGAATACATTTAAATAACAAAAAATTAAAATAACTTTCCAAGCTATTCATTCTTTATAGCAAGGAAATTTTTTCAAAACAACAATATTTTAGCTTGTAATGGGATCATTAGCCATAGTTTCACTATTTATTTAAAATGTCAATATATAAGTTTGTTAAGGACTGAGTTATGTATTTTTTTATTTTGATTAATTCGAAAGAATACAAATATTAAATAACAAATAGAGAAAATCATGGGACAAAAAATTTCAAAAAATAATTAAAGTTAACATAAGTTACGTATTGCAAGAGCATATGTCGCCATTATTCTTTCGATCGTTTTTTCCCTCTATTCTTAAAAATTTCAAAAACTTTTTTTTTGAAAACAGTAGTTTGTCTTCCGAATCATTCCAAAGAAACTATCCAATCTTCTTCGAGTTGAATTCGACATATTTGATGAATATCTAAACAAACTCACATAAAAATAAAAAAAATTGACAAAAAATATGTAATATATACAATCACAAATACAACATAATCGGTGATTTTGAAAATAAAATCAAAAGAAATCTCACTAAATAGTCGAAATTACCTTTATCAATTGAGAGATTTCTTGAATTAATTTAGAGAATTGTTGAGCAAATTATGAGAACCTTGAATAATTTATTTTTCTTGATCTGCAAAGAAACTTGAAAAAGGAGAAAATGGAAAACGTGAATGGTGGGGATTGAAAACGTGAAAGATGGGGAATAAGATTAATGGCTAGTCGTGTATTTGTTTGTTTCTTTTTTTATTGGTTAGTGGTTTAGAATTTGGTCCAATGTTGGACTGATTTGAGAAATAAAAGGGAAGATAACTAATAATATTTGGATACAAATTATTTTCTAAAATATTGACATTTTGACATTTTAAATAAATATTTTAAAGTGTAGTTGCTTTTACTAATTATGTTACGTATTATGACTAGTTTTCTAATTAAAAATTTTTAAAACAACAATATTTTAGCTTCTAATGAGACTCCTTAGCCATAATTTCACTATTTATTTAAAGTGTCAATATTTAAGTTTGTTAAGGACTGAATTGTGTATTTTTTTAAATTTAAATAATTTGAAAGAATACATATATTAAACAACAAAATAGAGAAAATCACGGGACAAAATATTTCAATTTTAAAAATAAAAAAATTTAAAGTAAACATAAGTTACATATTGAAAGAGCATATATCGCCATTATTCTTTCGAGCATTTTTTTCCTCTGTTCTTAAAAATTTCAAATTTTTTTTGGAAAACAGTAGTTTTTCTTCCATTATTCTTTTGAGCGTTTTTTTCTCTGTTCTTAAAAAATCCATTTTTTTTAAAACAGTAGTTTTTCTTCCGAATCATTCCATATTTGATGAATATCTAAACAAACTCACATAAAAATAAAAATAAATTGACAAAAAATCTGTAATATATATCGGTGATTTTGAAAATAAAATCAAAAGAAATCTCACTAAATAATCAAAATTACTTTTATCAATTGAGAGATTTTTTGAATTGATTTAGAGAATTGTTGAGCAAAATTATGAGAACCTTGAACAATTTGTTTTTCTTGATCTGCAAAGAAACTTGAAAAAGAGAAAATAGAAAACGTGAATGGTGTGGAAAGAAAACATGAAAGATGGGGAAAGAAGATTAATGGGTAGTCGTGTATTTGTTTTTTTTTTCTTTTTTATCGGTTAGTGGTGTAGAATTTGATCCAATGTTGGACTGTTTTGAGAAATAAAAGGAAAAATAAATAATAATATTTGGATACAAATTATTTTCTAAAATATTGACATTTTGACATTTTAAATAAATATTTTAAAGTGTAGTTGTTTTGACTAATTATGTTAGGTATTATGACTAGTTTGCTAATTTAAAATTTTCAAAACAACAATATTTTAGCTTCTAATGGGACTCCTTAGCTATAGTTTCACTATTTATTTAAAATGTCAATATTTACGTTTGCTAAGGACTGAGTTATGTATTTTTTTTATTTTGATTAATTTGAAAGAATACATATATTAAACAACATAATAGAGAAAACATGGGACAAAATAATTCAATTTTTAAAAAATAAAAAATAAAGTGAACATAAGTTACATATTGAAAGAGCATATATATGTCGCCATTATTCTTTCGAGCGTTTTTTCCCTCTGTTCTTAAAAATTCCAATTTGTTTTAAAACAACAGTTTGTCTTCCGAATCATTCCATAAAAAATCCATTTTTTTTAAACAACAATTTGTCTTTCGAATCATTCCACAAAAACTATCCAATTTTCTTCAAGTTGAATTTGACATATTTAATGAATATCTAAACAAACTCACATAAAAATTGAAAAAATTGACCGAATATCCGTAATATATACAATCAGAAATACAACATAATCGGTGATTTTGAAAACAAAATCAAAAAAAATATCACTAAATAATCAAAATTACCTTTATCAATTGAGAAATTTCTTGAATTAATTTAGAGAATTGTTGAGCAAATTATGAGAACCTTGAATATTTTGTTTTTCTTGATCTGCAAAAAAAGTTGAAGAAAGAGAAAATAGAAAACGTGAATGATGGGGAAAGAAAACGTGAAAGATGGGGAAAGAAGATTAATGGTTAGTCGTGTATTTATTTTTTCTTTTTTATTGGTTAGTGGTTTAGAATTTGGTCCAATGTTGGACTGTTTTGAGAAATAAAAGGAAAAATAAATAATAATATTTGGATACAAATTATTTTCTAAAATACTGACATTTTGACATTTTAAATAAATATTTTAAAGTGTAGTTATTTTGACTAAATATGTTAGGTATTATGACTAGTTTGCTAATTTAAAATCTTCAAAACAACAATATTTTAGCTTCTAATGGGACTCCTTAGCCATAGTTTCACTATTTATTTAAAATGTCATTATTTAAGTTTGTTACGGACTGAATTATGTATTTTTTTTATATATATTAATTTGAAATAATACATAAATTAAATAAGAGAATAGAGAAAATCATGGGACAAAATATTTCAAATATTTTTAAAAGCTTAAAGTTAACATAAGTTACATATTGAAAGAGCATATGTCGCCATTATTCTTTCGAACGTTTTTTCCCTCTGTTCTTAAAATTTTCATTTTTTTAAGCAGTAGTTTGTCTTCCGAATCATTCCACAGAAAGTATCCAATCTTCTTCGAGTGAATTTGACATATTTGATGAATATCTAAACAAACTCACATAAAAATCGAAAAAATTGACGGAAAATTCGTAATATATACAATCATAAATACAACATAATCGGTGATTTTGAAAATAAAATCAAAAGAAATCTCACTAAATAATCGAAATTACCTTTATCAATTGAGAGATTTCTTGAATTAATTTAGAGAATTGTTTAGCAAATTAAGAGAACCTTGAATAATTTGGTTTTATTGATCTACAAAGAAACTTGAAGAAAGAGAAAATAGAAAACGTGAATGATGGGGAAAGAAAACGTGAAAGATGGGGAAAGAAGATTAATGTATAGTCGTGTGTTTCTTTTTTCTTTTTTTATCTGTTAGTGATTTAGAATTTGGTCCAATGTTGGACTGCTTTGAGAAATAAAAGGAAAGATAAATAATAATATTTGAATACAAATTATTTTCTAAAATATTGAAATTTTGACATTTTAAATAAATATTTTAAAGTGTAGTTGGTTTTACTAATTATGTTAGGTATTATGAATAGTTTGCTAATTTAAAATTTTCAAAACAACAATATTTTAGCTTCTAATGGGACTCCTTAACCATAGTTTCACTATTTATTTAAAATGTCAATATTTAAGTTTGTTAAGTATTGAGTTATGCATTTTTTTAATTTTGATCAACTTCAAAGAATACATTATTAAATAACAGAATAGAGAAAATAATGGGACAAAATATTTCAATTTAAAAATAAATAAATTAAAGTTAACATAAGTTACATATTGAAAGAGCATATGTCGTCATTATTCTTTCGAGCATTTTTTTTCCTCTGTTCTTAAAATTTCCAATTTTTTTTTGAAAATAATAGTTTGTCTTCCGAATCATTCCACAGAAACTATCCAATCTTCTTTGAGTTGAATTCGATATATTTGATGAATATCTAAACAAACTCACATAAAAATAAAAAAAATTGACGGAAAATTCATAATATATACAATCAGAAACACAACATAATTGGTGATTTTGAAAACAAAATCAAAAGAAATCTCACTAAATAATCGAAATTACCTCTATCAATTGAGAGATTTCTTGAATTAATTTAGAAAATTATTGAGCAAATTGTGAGAACTTTGAATAATTTGTTTTTCTTGATCCGCAAAGAAACTTGAAGAAAGAGAAAATAGAAAACATGAATGGTGGGGAAAGAAAACGTGAAAGATGGGAAAAGAAGATTAATGGGTAGTCATGTATTTGTTTTTTCTTTTTTATCTGTTAGTGGTTTAGAATTTGGTCCAATGTTGGATTGTTTTGAGAAATAAAAGGAAAGATAAATAATAATATTTGGATACAAATTATTTTCTAAAATATTGACATTTTGACATTTTAAATAAATATTTTAAAGTGTAGTTGTTTTGACTAATTATGTTAGGTATTATGACTAGTTTGCTAATTTAAATTTTTTAAAACATCAATATTTTAGCTTCTAATGGGACTCATTAGCCATAGTTTCACTATTTATTTAAAATGTCAATATTTAAGTTTGTTAAGGACTGAGTTATGTATTTTTTTATTTTGATTAATTTGAAAGAATACATATATTAAACAACAGAATAGAGAAAATAATGGGACAAAATATTTCAATTTAAAAATAAATAAATTAAAGTTAACATAAGTTACATATTGAAAGAGCATATGTCGTCATTATTCTTTCAAGCATTTTTTTCCCTCTGTTCTTAAAAAATTCAATTTCTTTTTTGAAAACAGTAGTTTGTCTTCCGAATCATTCCACATAAACTATCCAATCTTTTTCGAGTTGAATTCGACATATTTGATGAATATCTAAACAAACTCACATAAAAATCGAAAAAAATGACCGAATATCCGTAATATATACAATCAGAAATACAACATAATCGGTGATTTTGAAAACAAAATCAAAAGAAATATCACTAAATAATCGAAATTACCTTTATCAATTGAGAGATTTCTTGAATTAATTTAGAGAATTGTTGAGCAAATTATGAGAACCTTGAATAATTTATTTTTCTTGATCTGCAAAGAAACTTGAAGAAAGAGAAAATAGAAAACGTGAATGGTGAGGAAAGAAAACGTGAAAGATGGGGAAAGAAGATTAATGGGTATTTGTTTTTTCTTTTTTTATCGGTTAGTGGTTTAGAATTTGATCCAATGTTGGACTGTTTTGAGAAATAAAAGGAAAGATAAATAATAATATTTGGATACAAATTATTTTCTAAAATATTGACATTTTGACAATTTAAATAAATATTTTAAAGTGTAGTTGTTTTGACTAATTATGTTAGGTATTATGACTAGTTTGCTAATTTTCCCAAAATAGAACATAATTGTTTGCGACTCTTTTTTGGTGAGAAGTTATCAAATTTTTAAAAGTAAATATTTAAACTAAATGATATGTTATTTAATAACAAAATTGGAATTTCAAATTGTGTGAACACAATTAAATATGAAAATTGGGCAGTTAAATTTAAAATACACGCGCGCCCACACACATGTGTATATATATATATCTACATTTATCATGTTGAAGGAAATCTATTTTATTTTAAATTGAGAAGTTTTCAAACTAAAAAATAAGTTAATATTAAAAATCGTCAGTAAAACTGAATTTAAGAATATGTCACATGACATTTATAAGACAATGCTCCAAAAATTAGGAACAAAAAGAAAATTGAAAAAAAAATGGTATTTAAGAATTTAGTAATAAATATGTGTTGTGAACATATGGATGTCTCAACATGGCGTATGGATAGTGTGTGCATGGCAAGGTTGAAAGTGTGATTTTTGTGTGCACCTTGTGCCAAGAGATGGATGGCTTGTGTCTGCAATCCACTACCTCATGCACATTGCCTATAAAAGGGCTTTGCACTTCATTTGAAATAAACAACGAATGAAGGAATACATACAATATATTACTCTCTCTATTGTTCTTCTTTTTAGTGTGTTAATCTTAGCTTGCTAAGTAATTATTTTATAACACGTTATCAGCACGAGACTCCGCCAACTTGAGCTACTCTAAATAGGTAAAAAGGGTAAGAATTTTATCTATCTAAAAATGTCTAATATTTCTAAACTTGAATTTGTTGCCTTGGATATATCGGTCAAAGGATACTCGTCATGGATACTAGACGCTGAAATCCAGGTGCGATGGGTCTGGTAGACACCATCAAAGATAATAACCAGGCATCCAGCCAAGATCGGGCTAAAGCTATGATATTTCTGCGCCACCAACGAGGGGTTGAAAATGCAATACCTCACTATTAAAGACCCCCTTATACTATGGAATAATTTGAAAGATAGATATGACCACCTGAAGTTGGTCATTCTTCCATAGGCACGTCATGATTGGTTTAATTTGAGGTTACTAGACTTTAAAAGTATAACTGAATATAATTTGGATCACAATTAAATTTATGTGGAGAAGATGTCACTGAACATGCTAAACTCGAGAAAACATACTCCACATTTTCTTCCTCGAGTATGCTCCTGCAACAACAATACCGATAAATGGATTTTAAAAATATTCTGAATTACTTTCACATCTTCTTATTGTTGAACAACATAACGTACTTTTAATGAAAACTCATAAAAGTCGGCCCGTTGGTTCCATGCCACTCCCTGAAGTGAATCAGACAAATTATCACCAACGAGAAAGAGGTCGTGGTTTCGATCATGACCGTGGCTTCGATCGTGGTCGTGGTAAAATAAATTATAATCATGATGGCCGTCTTGCACCAAAAAATGACCAGCAATATAAAAGGAAGGGTGAAACATAAGAAGTGATGCAAAAGAAAAATTCAGAAAGTGTATGTCATAGATGTGGAGGAATGGGGAACTGGTCACGTACATGTCGATCATCTAAGCGCCTCGTTCAACTCTATCAGGCATCGTTGAAAAAAGGTGATAATAATCCAGAAGCAAACTTTATCTCCGAAGATAATGTTGAGCCTCACCATACATAAGATGGATAATAATGCAGAAGCAAATTTCATCCCTGAAGATTGTTGAGCCTATGCATCTGGATGTAGCTGATTTATTTGTATTCCTTGAAGGAAAAACGATTAGTGACGATCCCGCGATAATCTAGATAATTTCCTTTACTGTTTGTTTAGTTGGTATGTTTATGTTTTTCTAATCCTTGTAAGTATAATAACCATGTTTAATAGTAATAATTTACTTTGTTTATATCTATTTTTGAAGAAAATATGGATATGCTCCAAACTTCGTTTGGATCAATAGCCGATCATGCAGATATTTGTGTAGTTGGCAGTGGAACAACACATGTCATATTTAAAGATGAGAAATATTTTTCTTACTTGCTTAGAAGAAAAGCAAATGTTACCACAATTTCTAGTAATTCGAAATTGATTGAAGGCTCCAAAAGAGCTACTATATTTCTGCCTAAGGGGACAAAACTTGTTATAGAAGATGCATTATTCTCTTCTAAATCTCCAAGAAACTTGTTAAGTTTCAAGATATCCATCGAAATGTATATCATATTGAGACACTAAATGAAATAAATATTGAATACCTTGGTATAACAAAAAATGTCTCAGGCCAGAAAAGTGTTTTGGAGAAATTACTGACCTTATCTTTTGGCTTATATTATGCAGAAATTAGTATAATCGAAGCACATTCGATCGTAAACAAGAAGTTTATTGATTTAAATGCGTTTATGCTATGGCATGACCGAATAGGTCATCCTGGATCAATAATGATGAGACAAATCATTGAAAATTCAAATGGTCATCTGTTAAAGAACCTGAAGATTCTTACGAGTGATGAGTTTTCATGTGATGCTTGTTGTCAAGGCAAATTGATTACTAGGCCATCACCAATGAATGTTAACATCGATTCCCCTCAATTTTTAGAACGTATACATAGGGATATATGTGGACCTATTAATCCATCTAGTGGGTTGTTTAAATACTTTATGGTCCTAATTGATGCATCTTCAAGATGGTCTCATATGTGCCTCTTATCATCTCGCAACCTGGCGTTTGCAAAATTATTGGCACAAATGATACGATTAAGAGCGCCATTTCCAGATTATCCCATTAAGGTAATTCGCCTTGATAATGTTGGAGAATTCACATCCCAAACTTTTGACAATTATTGCTTATTAATAGGGATAAAAGTTGAACATCATGTAGCTCATGTTCATACTCAAAATGGCCTTGCTGAGTCATTTATTAAGCGTTTACAATTGATAGCAAGACCTCTACTGCTGAAAACTAAGTTGCCCACTACTGTTTGGGGTCATGCTATCTTACTTGCGACATCACTTATTTGTCTCAGACCGACTCATTATAATAAATACTCTCCGTCACAATTGATATTTGGTCATGAACCAAATATTGCTCATCTACGGATTTTTGGATGTGCTGTATATGTGCCAGTAGCACCATCTCAGCGCACTAAGATGGACACCCAAAGAAGGTTAGGCATATATGTTGGGTTTGATTCACCCTCCATAATTCACTATCTTGAGCCATTGACGGGAGATTTATTCACTGCAAGATTTGCAGATTGTTGATTTGATGAAACAACTTTTCTGCAATTAGGGGGAGAGAAAAAGGAACTTAAAAATGAAATTGCATGGAAAGTTTCATCATTATCTCATTTTGATCCACGTTCCCCTATTTGTGAACAAGAGGCCCAGAAGATCATCCATTTGCAAAACATAGCAAATCAAATACCAGACGCATTTACTGATTTGAAAAGGATAACAAAGTCACATATTCCTGCAGCGAATGTGCCTATCCGGATTGACGTCCCAAAAGGACCACCTATAAGTGTCATGGCTTCTGAATCACAAACACGTCTGAAGCATGGTAGACCATTGGGTTCAAAGGATAAAAATCCTAGAAAAAGAAGTACGAAAAATGACACTACAAAAGAATCCCACGAAGAGATTCAAGATCTGATTATCCTGATATTCCTGAATAGATCAGTGAACCCGAGACTCAAGTGAATGAAGAACTTTCAATAAGTTCTACGGGTGATGGGATAAATTTAGATCGATCAAAAATCATAGTGGATAATGTTTTCGCATATAATGTTGCACTTAATCTTATGCAAGACAGTGAGGATCTTAAGCCTAAATTTATCGAAGAATGTCGACGAAGATGTGATTGGCCAAAATGACAAGATGCAATCCAATCAGAATTAGACTCACTTGCTAAACGTGAGGTTTTTTGGACCTGTAGTCCAAACCCCAAATGATGTAAAATCAGTTGGCTATAAAAGGATTTTTGTGCGAAAGCAAAATGAGAGAAATGAAATTATAAGATACAAGGCACGCCTTGTTGCGCAAGAATTCTCTCAACGACCCGGTGTCGACTTTGAAGAAATATATTCACCGGTTATGGATGCAATAACTTTTTGATATCTCATCGGTTTAGGTGTACATGAAAACCTTGAAATTCATTTGATGGATGTGGTTGCAGCTTATCTTTACGGTTCACTTGATAATGAAATTTATATGAAAATTCTAGAAGGACTTAAAATGCCTGAAACATATAGTTCAAAATCTCGGGAAATGTGTTCAATCAGATTACAAAGTCATTATACGGCTTAAAATAATCAGGGCGCATGTGGTGTAATCGCCTCAGTAAGTACTTGATAAAACAAGATTATATAAATGATGTCATTTGTCGTCCTTGTATTTTTTTGAAGAAAAAAACATCATGGTTTGTTATTGTTGTTGTTTATGTTGATGACATTAATCTCATTGGAACTCCAAAAGAGGCCCAAAAGGCAATTGAATATCTAAAGAAAGAATTTGAGATGAAAGACCTTGGTAAGACAAAACTTTGTCTTGGTCTACAAATTGAACATTTAGCAGACAGGGTCTTCATCCATTAATCTGCCTATACTGAGAAAATCTTGAAACTATTTTACATGGACAAAACACATCCATTAAGTACTCCAATGGTTGTCCGATTACTTGAAGTGAGTAAAGATCCATTCCGACCTCAAGAAGAGAATGAGGAACCTCTTGGTCCTAAAGTACCTTATCTTAGTGCAATTGGTGCACTTATGTATCTTGCTAATGCTACGATACCTGACATAACATTTTCTATTAATTTATTAGCAAGATACAGTTCTTCCCCTACACGGAGACATTGGAACGGAATCAAATATATATTGCGATATCTAAAGGGGACTAGTGATATAGGTCTGTTTTATACTAACAAAGATAGTGCAGATCTTATTGGTCATGCAGATGCATGTTATTTATCCGACCCACATAAAGCTCGATCTCAAACATGATATTTGTTCACATACGGAGGTACTGCTATATCATGGTGATCTACGAAGCAGTCAATTGTCGCTACTTCTTCAAATCATGTTGAGATAAAAGCTATTCATGAAGCAAGTAGAGAATGTGTATGGTTGAGATCAGTGATATACCGTGAGTTTACGGTATTTCTAATACATTTCACTAACAAGTTGTGTGTGTCTAGGGCCTTTTCGTATGGTTTTTATATGTTTTTATTGTATTTTGCAGGAAAGATGTTCAGGGACGATAATAAAGAGACAGCTGAAAGGAATGCAGAA